>CAJHQP010002363.1:0-87875 GCA_905132765.1 Moricandia arvensis | reverse complement strand
TCCCCCCGGTTTCAAATATCCAACTATTAATGAAATGACTTATTTAGGCCCCTCGTATGTACATCTTAAAGTGCATCCACATGGTGCATCTATATGTCTTATCCAAATAGTCCATTTAGGTGTTTTTCTGTTTCTGTATTTCATTTATGTATCTAAATGAAGCATCTAAATGCAACAATATTCGTCTGTTTTTAATTTTCTTGAACTTGCATCTATATCTAATTGCTTTTCTTACTAAAATGAAAAAATAGATATGTTTTACGGTTTTCGCAAAAATGTGTTTTATGGTTTTGACGGAAAAGTATGTTTTACAGTTTTGGCGGAAATTTTCTTTTTTGCCATTAACGTAAAATTACGTTTCTAAGGTTTTGGCCAAAAATGCATTTTACGGTTTAGTAGAAATGTGTGTGTTTATGGTTTTGGTGGGAAAATATGTTTTAACAGAAAAGTAGTGTGTTTTGGTAAGAAAATGTATTTTTGTAGTTTTGGCGGAAAAATGTATTTTTACAATTTTGGCGGAAAAATGTGTTTTGTCAGTTTTGGTACGAAAGTGGATTTAATCAAAACCTCTTTTCCGCCTTTCAATATCTATCTACCCGTCCAGCCATTCACTCTATGCATCAACTTGTCTTTGAGGAAAGCAAAAGGTTTGCATTTGGAGCCGCTAATATCTTCAGATATTCCCAAATATGATCTCATCCCTCCCCGTTTTGGATTCCTAGTTTATCTTTAATGTGTTGCCTAGTGTGAGCATTTATCTTTTTACCAAATAGCAAGGATAATTTCTCAAAGTTGATACATTGACCTGACGCTTTCTCGTACTTCCTAATCTCTTTCATAATATAGATA
This sequence comes from Moricandia arvensis, assembly GCA_905132765.1. Classification (NCBI taxonomy): domain Eukaryota; kingdom Viridiplantae; phylum Streptophyta; class Magnoliopsida; order Brassicales; family Brassicaceae; genus Moricandia; species Moricandia arvensis. The sequence continues at coordinate 87,026 of CAJHQP010002363.1, read as the reverse complement.
CCAAGAGAGCAAAATCGAACAACATCTGGTTTAGTTAGGATTTTTCGTACTTTTTATAGTGATTTAACTTTTGTTGATTATTCTATTATGGTATGGATTCTCAAACCACTCTAGTTTGAGTAATAGAATAACTTTTTGATGTTAAAAAAACTACTTCTAAATAGACATCAATTCAACAAGCTAGACTGATGGAGTAGAATCTACATAAACTATAAACTATAGTTGAAAGCAAACTTCAAACATCTTGTGCAAGTTTATGCCTTATTTTACTCTTTGGTTTTGGAAAATGTGTGATCTTAAAGTTAAATTAAAATTCATGAATGTGTTGGAATTCACCAATGTAAAAGTGAATAAGCCATTTCATTAATAATTGGATATTTGGAATTAGATGTCCCATACAAAAAGGTTGTTTTGACCATCTCCAATGTATTTTTCTAATTTTAACTCTCTAATAGAGTAACTCTAAATAGAGATGGTGTTTCTCTCTAATGTGTTCTTCTATTTTTGCTTCTAAAGAGAATATTCTTAAAAGATTCTATTTTTATTTTACAACAAGAACCTTTTATTTATGAAAGTTGAAAGTAATCTTATTTGATTTTAATTTCTACAAAAATTTCATTAAACTATGAATTTATTTAAACTACAATTTTCTTAAAACACTATTATATAATTAAAAAGTGTGAATTTATTTTTAAAAAAACTGTGTTTTCCTATAAAAATAGTTGTTTTAGCTATAATTATAAAAAAAATGAAAGTTAAAAGGACTATTTTTAATATGACTCTATAATAGAGGAATGATATTTCTTCCTTATAAATAGTGGAAAAAAATAGCAATCTCTATTTTAGAGATAGAAATAGAAATGGATTGAAACTTTTTCTTAGCATTTAGAGGTGAATATAGAGATGGGTTGGAGATGATCTTAGTAATCTTTAATGGTATATGAGTGTAAGGTGATTTTCGTTTGATCATTGAGATTATTCATTTGGATGAAAACGCAAATCAATGTTTGTTTAGTGTATTAATATGCAACATCCAGATGGATCACCCTACTGCAGTTTTCTAAAATTCACTTCAAATTCTCACATAAATGAAGGTAAGTATTCACGATGCATCTCGATGAATCTAGTTCAAGCCAAATGATAAATAAAAATAACATTTAAATTTAAAAGTGATCTTCTTAAATTTAATACCATGATACTACATATTATTTTCAAACTAAAAGTTATTTTTCAATAAAAAATATATTTTCCATCAAAAGCGTGAAAATCAACTTTTTCCACCAAAACTTTAAAAACATAATTTTCTGTCAAAACCACAAATACACATTTTTCGCCAAAACCACAAAAATATATTTTTCCGTCAAAACTACAAAAACACATTTTTCGCTAAAACAATTTTTTTTGCCAAAACACACTTTCTCACCAAAACCACAACAATCCATTTCCCCAATAAAACATGCTTTCCCGTCAAAATCGCAAAAACATATTTTTCACTAAAATATATTTTTCTGCCAAAGCAGCAAAAACCGATTTTCCCGTTAAAATGCATTTCCAAAACCGCAAAAACACACTTTTACGCCAAAAGGAGAAAACATATTTTCTTTTAGAACCAAAAAAAAAACTAATTTCCCGCCAAAACCACAAAAACGCATTTTTCACAACAACATACTCTCCCGCTAAAATTAAAAAACGGACTTTCCTGCTAAAACCACAAAAACGCACTTTCGCGCCAAAATTCACTTTCCAGCCAAAATTGCGAAACATATTTTTCGCCAAAACCACATATTATTAGCACTTCCGACATATGTGATGTTTACCTTCCTACTACCACTAGAGATCTGTGAAAAGCTTGCTAGTGCCATTGCACAATTCTCGTGGAGTTCAAATTCACCTAAAAGAGGTATACACTAGGCTAAATAGGAAAAACTATGTAAACCACAGAGTGAAGGAGGTTTGGGATTTTGTATGATACATGAATTCCATTTGGCTCTACTAGCAAAACAATTATGGCGATTAGTCCAATATCCGGATTCACTGGTGGCTAGTGTGCTAAGGGGGAGATATTTCCAAATGAGTTCGCCTTTGCGTTCAGTTTCGGTTAACAACCCATCATATGTCTGGACTAGTATCTTGGCAGTGCGAAGTTTATTACTACTGGGTATTAGACAAAAGATTCATTCTAGACATGAATCTAAGGTGTGGGAGGATCTCTGAATCCAAACAATACCAGCTAGGCCGACCTTTCCTTCTGCTCCACTCTTGCACGAGTTAGCGATCTAATAAATCATGAATCTAAGGAGTGGGATATTGATTTGTTGACAAATTATATTAATTTGGAAGACATCCCCTCTCAGAAGAAGCCTAGCCATAAGTACGATAAATCACAGAGATTCTTTCTGCTGGAGCTATACTAAGAATGACCAAGACACAGTCAAATCAGGTTATTGGGTGGCCCAAAAACTTTTGAGGAAAGATGTGGAGAGCGGGAATTGTGAACCTAGTATTACTGTTCAAGCCTTTGCTTGGAAAGTCGAAGCACCTCCAAAGATGTGCCATCTCATATGGCAATTGGTACCATGACACTTGGCGGTCACAAACAATCTAAATTACAGAAATATGAGATGTGACAACTACTGTTCGAGATGTGGGGAGCCGAAGGAATCGGTTACTCTTGCCATATTTGAGTGCCCTCCTGCCCTACAAGTATGAGCTTTATCTTTGACACCCTCAGGTCAAAACATGTTCCCATTTCCTAGTATCTTTGCCAATATGGATTACTTTTTCTGGCGAAAGACTAAGATTGCTGCACATGATTCACACATAGACCTTTTTCCATGGATAATTTGGTATATCTGGAAGGCCCAAAATGATAAAAAATTTCAGGGAAATTGATAGAGACCCAATTGAGTTAGTAAGATATGCAGAAAGCGAATGTCTTGTGTGGTTCAATGCTAATGAGACGATCAATCGGAATCCACAAGACAATACGAGCGAGGCGTCACCGACATTATGTCTAGAAAATATATGTATGGTGGATGGTTCTTTGACTGCCACAAATTAGAATAGCGGTTGCGGATGGGTGTAGAAGAACAATAATGGGAAAATCGAGCTCATGGGGACGCGAAATCTAAGGAAGCGAGAGACGACACTTCACTCAGAATTAGAGGCTCTTAAATGGGTAATGGAGTGTATACTTCAATATTTGCCCTGCCAGCGTTTTGGCACAGACTGCAACGACATTGTCGCGATGGTATCAGAACCGCAAGAATGGCTGAGCTTTGTAACGAAATTGGAGGCGATAAAGACACTACTGATTTGCTTTCCAGACTACAAGATCTGCCACACCCCAAGGGCTTATAATGGAATTGCGGACGCACTGGCCAAGAATGCACGTTCATTTCATAGAAATCTTTGTTTTGTTGGTTGTTCTATTCCGGTATGGCTTCCTAGACCACCTCAAGTTTGAGTAATAGAATAGTCGTTTGATGAAAAAAAAAGAGAATATAATTCTTACTTCACTTTAATATTTACTAACTTGTGTCACTGAATTACTAACTATTAATTATTTTGTTAAATATTTTTCTATCCAAACTTATTAAACTTAGTTAGTTAACAAAAATTCATTTATTTATTAGATTACTCTCTAACCAAACTTACCAAAAATATAATTTTCCTCTAACCATATTATTTTCTAGCCAAATTTTACAATAAATTAAATAATTTAAAATGTGACTACAAACTTTAAATATCATATATTCATGTATATTATTATTTCATTTCACATAAAAATATAAATTTCTCTAACCACATTTTTTCTAGCCAAAATTTACAATAAATTAAATAATTTAAAATGTGACTACAAACTTTAAATATCATATATTCATGTATATTAGTATTTCATTTCACATAAAAATATAAGTTATAAGTTTTTTTGTTAAAACATATAAAGTTATTTTTCAAATATATGTTAAATAATTTGATGATTAATATAATTTACACATATATATTTGAATTATAACAATACAACAAATAAATGTCAATTTAATATTTTCCTCAAAAATGAACATAGAAGTAGAATTTATTTGGCATATAAAAACTTAGAGACATATCTATCTATCTTATTAAAACATATGTAAATATAATTTTGGAAAAATATATTTATTAATATACATAAATGTAATAATTTTTTTTTATTTTATAATAAATACATGAAAAATTGTTACCACAGTAAAAATATTAATTAACGAATATGTTTTTTTCCTCATGACGAATATGTTATATACATATCATTTTTTTGGTTTTATATCCAACCGCAATATGAACAAAAAACGAAGTACAGACAGTTCAAAATTGTTGATCTATCATAAATATTATATATTATAAATTGAAAAATATCCGTGCAAACGAATGTTTGTGCAACCATTATATTCATATCATATGTCTATTCTATTAATTAAATATTGTGCAGATGCACAGGTTTAACTCTAGTATAAGATTAAATATCAAAATGGACAACTTTATAAAAATCAAAAACATATGAATAAATATAGTAAATAATGCACAATTGGCTTTCTTTATAGGCCTTATTACAGAACACCTAGTTTTTAGGCTTCAAACGAGTGAGTTCGAGCGTGATACGGTTTTAAGCAAGAGAAAATTACATTCAGAAGTACTTTCACACTTTCTATTTAGACTGAGACATACTTCTACCATGTGAAGTACTTTGCCTCATAAGAAATGGCTCTTATGCCTTCCAATTAAAGCAACAAAAAACATAGGTCAACTAAATCACTTTCCATTTTACAAAAATCACTTTACTCTTTTACAACCCCTAATCTAATAATTTTTCCTCTTCTTTCTCCATCAATGATACACTGTTGACGAGTTGCTAAAAAATTAAACAAAACATGTACATAAGTTAACTAGAATTTATAAACTTTCAAATTATTTTACAATGAAAATAGTCACATACGCGGATCAAAATCTAGTCATACTATTAATTGAATTCACACTTAAATGAAAATGTTATAATTTGATTGACTAGTTAACTTTAAGGAAAAATGGTATTTAGGCAAAAAAAAAATACATACATTGTCCTTATGGGATAAACCTAACATAGAGTTGTCTCATTAGACTAATGTTCACCAAAAACCCAAAATTTTCCTTCTAAAATACAATTATAAATTCAAAAATGCAATTATAGAATATATATATATATATATATTAAATTAGAATAATTTAAATAAAAATTGATATAAAATCAATTTTTATTGTTATTTTATTTTTATTTTTATTTCAATATAGCAGGAAACTTTTTTTTATGACAAAATCAATTTTTCATATATGGAAACAAAATATTTGTAAATATTTTCATAACTACACTTCCCTTATTTTTGCAACTGTTCAGAATTATCCATAGAATCGTCATTCTACTATATGTAGAATACAATTCAAGTTTAACATCTATTTTTACATATCTTAGATTTTGAGTCAGCTGTAGATTGTTTATTTTGTAAATTTTAGAGCGATATGTTACGCGTAGAATGTAGAATGTTGATTTCAAATATATTTAGATAACTTTTATTTAGGTAGATTATTTATTCTAATAAAAGTAGATTCAATAACAAAACATGGTTTTCGATTTCCACTAAGCCAGTTTTTGTAGAACCTAAATCTCCATTCCCTAGAAAGAAATCTGAAATTTTTATTTAACAAGTATTAAAACCAAAAAATACCACTACATTGGTGTAAGTATTTCTTCAATTTTATCAATTTTTCATAATTGGTTTTTTTGGTTTTTAAGACTATTTACTTTGATTTATTTTGAAAAATAGAATGCGCATTAAAGGCAAAAAATTGGTGCAAAATTGGTTTTAGCCTGTTGGGACAATGCATGTGTTTTTCGGCCCAAAAACAACTTTCCCAACTTTAAATGTGACTTGGCAAAATATGTATTGATGAGTCACACACACACACACACACATATATATATATATATATATATATATATATATATATATGACTAAATGACACCTATGATTAGCCTCTCTAAACTTGGTGACATGGCTAATGCAGGATTAGCTTCCCTAAACCGTTATTAATTTTTGTTTTTTCAATCTAGGTTTGTGTTAATCTATCATTTGGTTATCCTAATCAAACTCGCTAGGTTTTTATCTACTAATTTCAAATCATAGTATTGAAAAGTTTGGTGTATAAATCTAAGTTTCATTGTGTGTTTAAGTTATATATATTTATATATATGTGTGTGTTTAGATATTCAAAATTGTATTTGTGATATTAACTAATTATTTCATGTCCACATACGTTATTCGTTTATATACATATAACAATATAAATTTTATATTTTTCAGGGTTTAGAGGGTAGGCATTCCTCTTCCATACAATTAAGGTGTAATATGTAGGGTATATGGTTTATGTTTCATGCGTAATATAAGAAACACGATAAATTATGTCATTTAGATATTTTGAATATTATGGTATTTGGTTGAATAACCACGTATAGTGAGATATTCAATTTTTTTATTGTTTCCAACAACCATACCTCCAATATATTCAAACTACAAATTAAGCTTTGTAAAAGAGAATATCTTAATGTATATACCATAAATTGTTTAGGCATTCATTTAAATCACCTATCATGGTAGGTAGGATACTATATTTATTGTAAAATTTTAAACATGGTGATTAGCATATACTTGGGAATATTTTTCGATATTCTAGGTTAAGCAGTTAAATACTTATATATACTTCATCTCATTTAAAACCTAATCGTTCGACTCTCTCTTCTCTGGAACAATGTCAATTGTCGCAAGAAATATTCAGTACTATGTTCTGGTGAATCTATTAGAAGCATCCAATGAGACTCAGAAAATCCGTGTGAAAATGATCAACAAATGAACTTTGTACAATTCTAAAGCGGAAACTTCTATTAAGTTAGTTTTTGTGGATGCAAATGTAAGTTTATTATTCTGTTTACTGTTACTTTCAAAATACAAATATTTTTTTTCACGACATATGAAAATACAAATGCATGTTTTGTAAAATTTTTTATAGGATACCAGATTGCATGCATCTATTGAGAATGAAGTAGTACATAAACATAAACATCTTCTAAATGAAGGTCAAACTTTATCAATAAACACTTTTAATCTAAAATAATAGGGTGGCGAGTTCAAGATCAGTTCATTTCCTTACAAACTGGCTACTTTAAAGACAACTAAGACCAAAGCATTGACTAATTTTTTTGATGATGTATCAGAAAAGTATTTCACTGATTTTGGTGAGGTGTTAGATAAAAGTATGAAAGGAACATATTAATAGGCAAAAATATTCTTATATATTCTACGTTAAAAATAAACATGCGTTATTATTTTAGTTACAGTCTAATTAATCTCGCATGTTTGCAAACATAATCTGTTTGTTTGAATTGAAAAATGTTACTGGATAAATCATTCTGGTTGGTAACACTGGAAGTGAAGAATAAAAAAAAAGTCAAACAATTCTTCTAAATTTTAAATGATTTTGCGCCGTACAAAGTAAGTGATGTTCATATCTATACCATATAATTAAGGATATAGTATCTTCATAAAATAAATACCAGAGAGGTTACATGTACACTTACATTATGAGAATATCATGCGACCGAACATTTGCTTACACTGCAAAGAAGATGGATGCGGTTGTGGTATGTGTCATGCATTTTATGTCTGTCGAATCCTAGAAAAATATAATATTTAAATTTTCTTCATATATGCTATTTTTTATACACTCAAGTCATATGTCTAATGTCTTCGCGGTGTATTATAGGTAAAATAAACATATCAAATGCTTTTAGTGCCACACATATATTTTTTGATCCTAGCTGTACATGTTGATAATTCTAGAAATAAGTACATATTCAACTCATGATCATGTTTTAAGTAGTCTGATTATTCATTATTAACTATATTAATTGTTTATAATTTTTTTCCATAATAGGTTTTCCTGTACTCATCAAGTGATTTTACAAGATGCTTTCAGTAAGATATCATTTGGTAATTCTTTAGATATCTGCAGAGAGTTTTTTTTTTGGAGAAATCCTCAGAAAAGTTTATCCGGTATTTTACAGTCAACATTGGTAAATATTAATTAAATAAGTTTTTGTTTATTTCCATTTTATGAAATTTTTTGTATGTAACCATATCAACCAAATGTTATATTGTATGTAATTTAGAAAAGCGGTTTGCTGTGTCACCATCAAAAAGATTGATACTTCCAAAAACTGATATTATTGGACATGCAAAACATGTAATCTGAAAGTTCATGAATATAAGGAAATTTTTGACAATGATGGAACTCAACCGAAGTATAATTATAATATGTGTGGCGATGTTAATCTGGCTTTCTCAAGGTATATTCTATTAAATATGTGTTTTTAGTTTTACAACATTCTAAATTACGTAGCTTATATTGCTAAAATATATGTTCTGTAACTAGATATTATTTGGTTGTTAATGCACATGACGATTACAATGACAAGGTTTTTGATATTCGACCACATGCTCGAAAGGTTTGTCAAGCATTTGATGTAGGAATACAACGAGTTAAGTTTAAATATCATACATACATCTCAATGAAATACTAATATATAGTGCCATTTCATATTCTTTTTTCAGGTTGATCACATACGGGTTTACCATGAGTTGCTTATATCTATTTGTTGGGAAGAAAATTCTTCTTAAGGTTTCTCTCAAAGGAGACAATAATAAGTTTGAAAACTTAACTTATGTTGTGAACTGTTATTTGGATGGCCAAGACATTATTAATGAGTGACTTGAAAATTTCTTCCACGTATTACGCTCTTTATTCTTTCTTTACACATCACATGATTTATACTATAATTGCATCAAGAGGCATCAAATCCCATCTTTGACACATCCGTGAAAACCACATAAGCTACTCCAGGTTGAGGTAGTACTAGAACCGGTGTACTAATAAATCGCTCCTTCGAGTTGGAAAATGTATTATTCACATTCTGTCGTCCACTCGTACTTGATATACTTACCCATCAATCGAGTCAATGGCTTAGCTAAGTTTGTAAAAGTCTTCACAAAACGAAAATAATATCCCGCTAATCCCAAGAAACTTCCGATTTCTGTGGCCGTTTCCAGCCGCGGCCAATTTGCAATGGCTGCTACCCTTTAAGAATCCACTACAACTCCTTCCAAGACCACATTACCCAAGAACCCAATCTTTATTTTCCAAAATTTTCACTTGCTTAGCTTAGCAAACAACTTATGTTCCCTCAGTTTCTCCATCACCACCCTTAGCGTGTTACTGTGAAATTTTTGAGAACACCAAAATGTCATCGATAAAGATGATTACGAATTCGTCGAGAACTTATGGAAAAATTCGTTCATCAGCTTCATAAATGCCGCTGGAGAATTTGTCAACCCAAATAGCATGAAAACGAAGTGGTCATAACTTGTCATGAATGTTGTGGGAACCGAAATTTGCACAGTCGATTTCCGTTGATTTAGGAAGGCAAGGTAAACCTAGCTTTCCCAGAGGTCCCGTATTTCTGCTAAGCCAAAACGTCAAGCGACCAAACAGTGAGAACAAACGTTATTACAATGAATTGGTAAAAAAGAAAAGAGAGCAAAGAAGATCTTATTCTGAATCTTCGATTTGAGCGTTACAACAAGTAAAGCCTTGGCGGAAAGAGCCGTCGGCGAATTCCTAGTTATAACCTTGTAAGACTTGAATAACCTAGTTGAGTCGCAGCTCGATAACAGAAAACAGAAATATGCCTAATTGCCCTAAATGTTATGCTTGCTCTGAGTAAGATTTTTTTCGTCCCCTGCATCTTCAACCTCGAAGCCCTTATATAATCCTCCAAGAGGCGGTATGCCCTTTCCCCTTCTACCCTCGGTCGAGTTTATCGCTTCGCAGAAATCTTCTATTTTCTTTTGATTTTGTGATTATCTTTGGAAACTTAACATTTATTTTCCGAACTTAACACTTATCTCTTCCTGCAAAATAAAAGATAGACCGTCATTACGATTGGGCTCGATTTTGTGTAAAACCGCAAGTGGGCTTTTAGCCGAGTTTTAGACCTTCTTGGGCCGTTTTTTGACTTAAGCGTTTTACGATTCTATTGAAAGAGCACTTTCGAAACGACGTCGATTCCAAAGAGAGTTCAAATTTCTCGTATAGTGCAGGAAACTTTAGGTGTTTAGTTAACCATTTCTATTTTACACGATCGATTCGAACTTTATACTAGGAAACAAGTTCTTTCGGTAAAATTCCAACATTAATTTTGATCAAGACGAAACAAGAAGAGTTTGACCCGATTTAGAAGGAGGGAGACATGATGAGGACGAGATGAAAATGGATTGCTTGTTTGACCCAACTCGCCTGTTTGGAAAGTTGGATTGGTCCATCTCGCCGAACGGGCGAGTTGGTCGTCTTGCTCGATCCAACTTGCTGAACGGGCGAGTTGGTCGGCTCGTGTGGTCCAATTCGCCCGTTCGGCAAGTAGGACGACTTTCTTGGTCCAATTCTTCCGTTCGGTGAGTTGGAAGATCGAGCCTTATAGTTGTTTCGCTGTTTCGATGCTCGGGGATCCGTTTATCCGAGGACTATAGTAGCCTTTCTCCAGGACTCATCGTGCGAACCCTTTTTCAGAGTTCATACGAAACTTGGTTCCGATTTTTCCGCTCTTTTTTTTAAATATTATCTGTTTTTTTTGAAGAGGACATTTCTCGGGAAGTTTCTGGCCTTGATTCCGTCGTAACCGATTTTGACCCCAACAAATGTGGTCTTCCAAACATCCCCTTCCGCAATAAGAATTTGATGATAACTCGATGCCAAGTCAATCTTCGAGAACCATGATGCTCCCCTGAGCTGATCCAACACCTCATCGATCCGAGGAAATTGGTACTTATTCTTTATCGTCACTTGGTTCAGCCGCCAGTAATCAATGCACAAGCAAAAGCTACAATCGTTCTTTTTAACAAAAAACACTGGTGCACCCCACACCGAGCTGCTTGGCCTAATGAACCCTTTCTCGATTAATTCCTCTAGTTTCTTCTTTAACTCTGCTATCTCCGTTGGAGCCATGCTATCAGGGGCCTTGGAAATATGAGCAGTTGCAGGCTTCAACTCTACCGTGAACGGCTCGTTACAAAATGGCGGTAACCCAATGAGCTTTTGGAACACATCCTCAAAATTCTTGCACCACAGGAATTTTCCCAACATCACTTCTTTCTCTGCACCTGCAACATTTATTGTTACTAGGAACGACTCACATACTATCTCGACCATTCGTTCTGCCCTTAACGCTGATATCACCGGAATTCCAGTCTCTTTCTTCTTCCTTGCAATACCAGCTTCCCTTCTTCTCGATTAAAGGTCACTCGGCTCTTCACACAGTCCAAATTTTCTCAATAATGGGCTAACCAGTCCATTCCAATAGTTGCTTCATACCCCTTGATTGGTAACACAATCATATCACCTGGCATGTCAGCATCCCCACCAAAATTAACATGTCTCGATAAATGGCAAGTGACTTCAGCATTGCACCACCGCTGCTTGTACCATTCTGATGCTTTTTTAAAGATTGTTCTTAGACCCCAACACGCAGCCACTTCAGAACACACAAATGAGTGCGACGCCCAAAAGTCAAAAAAGTGTGGGTTTCACTTACCCCTACACTAACACTTTCCACACAACGATACATGCATTCCAAACACTAAGTATAACATTCAAACAATAACTTAGAGCATGTAAGGTACAAGAATTACAATCAATCGGGTTTTGTCCATCCTCCACTCCCAGCATATTCACCCTTGGTGCTACGTTCGGTCTCTTAGGCGGTGGTTGCTGATACCCTTCTTGACGTTCACCAAGATTACAAGCTGGCTTCGTATTCCCTGGTGCACCGTAATCCCAAGATAGATGTCCGACATCACCACAACGGTAACAATTCCTTGTGCCTCCAACGGGGAAGCCCGAATTTTATGATCCATACTTAAAGCATTCACCAGTATCTTGTCAACACACTCCATGATGCAGCTTACCACTTAACACCGCGCCGACCGCCTGGTTCTCAACTCGCTAAGGCCTTGATGGCACTTGATTCCTCCTTAAATGTTCTTGCTTAGCCACCTCTTCCAGCCCACTCTCAACCAATGCTGCTTTTTCAAAGCCCACTCTCAACCAATGCTGATTTCCTAATCAATTATCCAACTGTATGATAATATCTACTCAACATCATGGTCATAAGTCTAGGCTTCATTCCAAGCATGAACCTTTCAGTTTTACGCACCTCGTCATCCATTTCTCGTCCTATGTATTTTTTTGAGTCGGTTAAACTCATGCTCGTATTCCCGCACTGATTTTGCACTTTGACGAAGTTTGGGGAACGTAGTCTCCAGCTTGATACGTGCCTCAGTTAGAAAAAATATTTCCTCATGAACTCTTCTTTGAACGAGTTCCAATTTTGCACCACTGACGGGTCTCTAAGAAGCACCTCATGCCACCACTGGTATGCATCACCTTCTAGGAAAAAGACTACAAGGTCCCTTTTGTGCTCCTCTACGCAACGTAACGATAAAAAGTTACGCTCCAAACAACTCCTCCACTCTCCTGCTTCTATTAGCTCACAGCTACCACTGAAATGTCCCATCTTGAGATTCGTCAACTAGTTCATAGTGTACAAATAGCTTCTCACCCGCGGTGGCGGTTCCTGCACCCCATTTGCCCCCTCTCCCTTCTGAACCAAGGCAGCAAACAGAAGTTGAAGATATTATAACATCTGCGTAAAGAATGCTGCATCATCAGCATCATGTTTTCCATTGCCGCATCCATGGGAGGAAAACCCAGTGGTGGGAGTGGTATCTGATACCACTCAAATTACCCTAAGGAGTGACTTTTACTCTCTCAAATAAGAGGTTCAAGCTATAATACTTAAGGATCGAATCCACAGAGAGCTAGGGAACACAATAGACTCAATCTTATTATAGTTAAGCTAGGCAAGTTATGATTTTATTAAGTAAACAAGTAAAGTAACCAGGATGATTGATTAGGTTTGTAAACAGTTAAGAGAAATAGCTAGATCTAGGGTTTCAGGTAAGTGGATTATAGAGGATAAAAGCTAAGAGTTTTGTATCCTTAAGATATCGAGTAATGAATCTATCTATGATATAAGTCTTTGTTAACAACTCTAGTTGAGAACTCGGAATAGTTTGTCGATCGATACTATTGAGCTAGCATCATCAATGCTCAAATAAATCAAGCATTACGACTTAATTTGATATGTTCACTAAAATTACTAGACCAACTCGTATCTATCTAGCAACCTAGCTCAACATAATTTATTCAGATAATGTTCCTACTCTCACAGTTGTCAATTATCCTAAGATCAGGGTTGTAGTTAGCTACTCTAGAACACAATAAATAAGCAATATACTGATGAATGATATTTATTACACCCTAGCAGTTCTATTGTTTGGCTAATCCATCAATACTATAGTGAAACTAAATCTAACAATAAAGACTACTTAGACATCATCAAGCAAAACATCATAATGAACTGAATAGAATGCATAACTAGTAAATGTAAGAATATTGGGGCTCCATTACAAATATCAAAAGAGTCTTGATCTTCTCCCCAAAGAACCCTAAAACCTTTTATGTATGAAATAATATTTTAATGTATATTGTAAAGCGTGTCTTATGTCTAAACAATGACATATACTATATATATTAGGTAAAACTCGTCTAGGGGCAATCTTGTAATTTGTGTTGACTTAGGATTTAATTCCGCTTAGGCTTCTGAGTGTTGACCTTTGATCGACAAAAAGAATGCTCTGCCGATAGAAGCCCAGGCTCGACTTCGAGTCGTAAACACCTACGTGATCTCTCTCTCTCTCTCTTTGCTCCAAAAAGTCTCACAATCATCACAATGCTCCAAAACGTAATTGGACCTGAAAAGACTCTAAAACATATCATAGACCCATATAACAGACTCCAAATAGGTTTTATAATATGGTCTAAAATAGGAAAATATTAGGACTTATCAACTCTCCCATACTTAATCTTTTGCTTGTCCTCAAGCGAAACAAGGGTAAACCTGTGGAAGAGATTTAGAAACACAAAGACTCACAATATCTCTAATTTATTCTTATCACCTCTACTATGTTGTAACCACATCAAACAAATGCCAATCTTAGAGGAACTTTATATACCTTATCCTAGTATAGCAACCAAATCCATTATACCAACAACTTAGCGAATAAACTAGTCCAACTCACCCCTCTACTAACTTTGTTTTTTGCATAAAATAAAAATGTAGGCTTTACCTTGGGAGTATTAATCAAAGGACATATGGAATCTTCACCCATGAAAGTATTTTGAACACAAAAGCAGTCATATCTAATCCCTTTCTTTCCTCTTTTCTCTCTTCTCTAAATCTTTTTCCATCTCAAATCAAATGATTAATGCTGGCGATAGAGACATTCAATCATCTTCTTTTTTGATCTTCTCTTCTTTTTCTTTATTTATTTTTTATTTTTTGAAAAAGTGTAGGCGAATAGTAGAGTCATCAGTAATGTAACTACACCTCGCTTCCAATGATGTGTGATCATTCTTTTGTATTAGAATAGTGGGGTCATCGTAATTTACCTACCCCTCTGCATCTCAGGAAATCATTTCAATCTTTTCATTTCTTAGATGCTGAAGAGAGAGAGAGAGAGAGAGAGAGAGAGAGAGAGAGAGAGAGAGAGAAAGAGAGAGAGAGAGAGAAAGAGTGAGAGAGAGAGAGAGTGAGAGAGAGAGAGAGAGAGAGAGTGTGTGTGAGAGAGAGAGAGAAGGGAATCAGAAACACACAGAATTTTACCTTCTAGACTTGAAGGAAGAATCTGATCTAATGTATGCCAAACCTCAAAGCATGCAAAAAAGTTTGTATTAGGTTGGATGTTAGCTACGGTTCCTTCAACCTTTATAAGCAAGTATGATATAATGGCATGATGATTCACTTTGATATATCTACTACTCTCTGCAATTAACAAGTCTAAGAATGGTGCTATAGAGTGGTTAGTGAATAAGTAAAAATATAAATCTTATCATAATCCTATTCTTGACTCTATAAAAACTTAAATAATCATAGAACACAGAACTCAAAATAGAAAACAATATTAGTAAACTTTCCCCAAACTTAAATAACATTGTCCCTAGTGTTATGCCGTCCTGTTTTGGTTGGAAAAGTAAATCATAAGAAAAAAGCTTAAGGAAGCAACTCGATACCAGACTCTGTAATGAGTGTCGACCGATGGTAGGTAATTGGTGTCGACCGATGGTGGTCCTTGAACTTCCTTCTATCTAATATATATATGTATATTATAAAAACCTGTAATAAATATATGAAATCCAAAATTAGTAATACATACTAAATAATGGGTTGCCTCCCACTCAACGCTTGGTATAGTCTTTACCTTGACATTTAGAACTTTTGAGACTAGTATGGAGATGGATCAACACTTGGTGGAAAACAAGTGTCTACTTCTTTGCTCATCTTGAACCATGTACCAATGAAGCTTCTCATGGCTTCTTCTCCTCTGATTCTTTGGCTGTCCATGTTCTCCTTGGTGATCTCAATTTGACTCATCCTTTCCTGAAGGTTGTCAATGCATTTGTGTAACCAGCCAATTCTGCTGTATGTAGGTTTGGAGATGTCATCCAATCTCTTGGACACATCTTCCATCATCATGTCTTGAGACGCATAAAGTCCATCAAAGCTTGTTTTCTAATCAACTTCTCGGTTACCAATCTCTTTCTAAATGGTCCGTGTGAAGTGCCGATCGATGGTCGATCTTGTCCGTCGATTGATGCTGCTTCGTCTGCTCCGTTCGCATGCTGTCTCTGAATCATATGATTAGTAAAGTCCATTTTCTGTTTCATATCTTCCATGCATGTAGTTAACCAACCAGTACTACTGTTGAACAGGTAGTGGACATCATCGAGCCTCTTGTAATAGTCATCCATTATCATCTCTTGGGCTCTGTAGATTCCTTGTACCATGTTGCCAATCTCTGTTCTGCTATATGTTTTTGTCTGTGGCATGGTCCTATCAAAGTTCTCTGCATAATCTGGCAAACAAAAATGAGTGTGTCCAATGATGACTGCTCTCTAAAGAATATCTCTGATCTCTTCCTTCGACACATTGGTGATCCAGCCATCAATAGCTTGTGCACTTCCATATTTGTCTCTGTAGACGCCATACTCATCTCTTTCTTCCGCATAATCAAAATTCTCTGGATCAAACACTCCTCTGTAAGGTGAGTGTCGATCGACGAAAGAAGTGGTGTATTGATCAATTCTATGTTGTTATCTGCACGGTTGTCATGTTGCTGTTGACTGAAGAGGTTTCATGATCCATTGGCATTGCGAGTATGTCTGATACATCTTCCGTTGATACATTGAGAATTCTTCCATCCATTGCTCGTGCACGTCCTTCTGGATCCCTTATAATTCCGAACTCATATGGTCTGAGATAACCATAATCTGCATTTTGTTCTTTTGTGGTAGCAGCCTCAGAATCTGCTTGGTGATGAGTATCGATTGATGCTGAAGGGTGGGTGTCGACCAACTGTATGTTTTTGCCATCGACCGACTGTATGTTGTCGCTGTCGACCGATTGTATGGGATTGGCATCGATCAATGCTCCATCATCCGACTCCTCTTTTAGCTCAAAGTCCCAGAAACATGTGGCTACAAGTCGTGCATCAGTACCCAACTCGATGAGAGCAATTTTATTCTTAATTTTCACAGGCTCATAATAGTTATGTTGATCAATCAGAGATAGATACAACATGTTTGTCTTCATGTCGCAGACAGCTCCTATTGTGGCCAATGAAAGCTCTTTCAAGTAGTAAAGATGAATTCCAGTCTATCAGGATATCCATGACATGGAAGTCTACTGGGACTAAGGCATTGCCAATCTGCACTTGAAGATCTCTGACTATCCTTCCTGAGTTCACCTTATAGCAATCCAAGAAAGTGAACGAATCACTAGAAGGCTCCACTTTCAGATCCAGCTTAGAAGGCTCCACTTTCAGATCCAGCTTTTCCGTCATAGCTCTGGGCTTGATGGTGACTGATGATCTTGTGTCACATAGTGAATTAGGATACTCGCGACCTTCGATCAAGCAGGGAATCACGAACTTTCCAGGATCACTTTGCTTCTTCAGATTTATCCTCTGCTTCATCTTCTCTCTGAGGTGATGGAACATTCTCTCTATATGATCATATGTTTCCTTGCTTTCCCTAAAAACACCCGTAATCTATGAGTATAATATGTCTCATCAAATGGAGTATCTAAAGGAATTCTAAAAAACTTGTTTGGCAAAGCCATCCATCTATTTCTCATTGGCTTCTCTTCTCAGATGTTTAGGAATCTTATTTTTCCTCCTAGAATGTCCCACAGTTGCTTTCTTAACAATCATAGGCTCTGATGTATCAGTATAATGCTCAGATGTATCCACGGGAGAATTTCTAGTAGCATTGATTATGCGTGCATTGAGACTTGGTCGACGAACTGTGTATGCTGTATGACAATGTCGATCGACACTCGTCTCTCTCCCTTGATTGATGTTTGATGAATCACATGACCCTACTGATTCTCTTGGGAGTGTCGACCGAAGCTCAGAACTCGGTGTCGATCGACACCAGTGCATACTGCCGAAAAACATGGAGCTTTGAACATGAAAATATCCTTTCTGGAGCTTTTTCCTCTTCACCACTTGCCAAAAATCATCATCTATCAAGACATTGACGTGGTGATTCTGACCAGTTTCTCCCTTCTCCTTAATAAGAGCTTCTTGTCTCTTAATGGCTTCACTTTCCTAGACCACTAGATTCTCCAATTTCTTCACATGGGTGCTGAGAAACTCAAACTTGGTATTCAGATTAGTGTACACAGTGTGTATCTTCCCATTGAAGTCCATTGTCATCTTCTGTTTTCCTTCAAAAACTCTATCACCCATCGCTTCAATCTTACTCTCTTGAGTTTATGGTGGAGGATTCTGGTAGTAGAAGCTCCATAACTCCTGTTGTTGTGGCAGTAGGACTTCTGCTGCTGTGAACCCTGGTTGTAGTTACCCTTCTGACCAGTCTAGAGCTATCTTGTATGATAAATCAATACCCCTGAAGAAAGTGCTAAGCAGCTGCAGTTCATTGAATCCATGGTGTGGATAGTCTCTCTAGTAGGATTTGAATCTGATCCAGGAGCTTCTGAAGAACTCTGTAGGCTCATGTGTGAATGTAGCAATTCTGCTCCTCAAATCCTCAGCTCACGCATCATCAAAGAAATTGCGCAAGAAGGCATTCTTCATATATGTCCAGGATGTAAGAGATTATGGTGGTAACTACTTAACCCAATATGAAGCTTCTCCAATAAGTGAATACTTGAAGAGCTTGCATAAAATATAGTCCTCAGGGACTCCCTTGGCTTTAATAGCAGATAAAAGATCCTCAAACCGTTCCAGATGATCCATCGGATGCTCATGTCGTAGACCATGATATGGTGTATGTGCCACTAATTTGAAGTAGGACGGTGTGGGAACCGAAATTCTTACTGTCAATTTTAGTGAACGGAGGAAAAAAAACCTGCTTTCCTTGAGGTTCTGATTCTCTGCAAGAGTCAATGACAAGTATTTGAATAAACGCAGAAAATATGAAAAGATAACAAAACGAATTACCAAAAGTTTGATCTTTATTTCGAATTCTAGTCAGAGCATAGCGATTGTTACAGCAGATTATAAAAGCTTCAACCGCAAGAGCTGTAAGCGAGTTTTCTAGTTGTATCCACCTAAAACCTTAAACCTAGTTGAGTCGCAGCTGAATAACAAAAGACGAAAAAGTAACAAAAAGGTTTTGATTGATTTCGGACTGGACCTTATGAAAGACTACCTACGTACACCCTTTGAGGATCAAGCCGAACGTATTTCAGTTAAAGAGTTTGAACAAGAGATCAAACTACCTTTGCGAGTTCGTCTAGGTTTTGAGTGCTCGACATGTCGAGAATGATGCCAAAGGTTCCTAAGCGCTAAGCTTTGTTTCGAGAATTTCTTGTGCCTGCGTCCCTCTCCCTTGCTTCTCTTATATTGGTCTTTAAGGTTGGTCTTCTTTCCTTTTCTGTCCCCGATTCGAGTTTATCCTTCCGTGGAAACCTTCCTCATCTTCTCGATTTTCCAAAATTATCTCAAAAATTGACAATTATCTTCTTTTCAACTTATCTTCGGCGGATATCCGGTAGACCGCAATTATAGTTGGGCTCATTCTCGTCTAAAATACGTAAGTGGGCTTTTATTGCGTTGTAGAACCTTTCGCGTCGTTTTACGATTTAAGCAATTTTTACAATTTCTTTCGGAGAAATCACCCTTCGAATGTTTACACGATACTAGCTCCGCAAAATAATAAACCAATCGTATAGTTGAGATAACATTGGTCTAACCGTTATATTTTAATACGATTGACTTGGATTTTTACGAGAAAACAAGCCTTTGCAATTTTTATTGTAAAACTTCAACGGAAACTCCAATCGAGACCAAAAAAGAAACAGCCTAGTCAAGGTTCAAAAGAAAGAGTGATAAAGAGGATACAGTCTAGTCGACCATGGGCAACTAGACATTGCATGTCTAGTCGTCTATGAGCGACTAGAATTTGTGGAGAGTCTAGTCACCCATGGGCGACTAGACTTCTTCATGAGTCTAGTCGCCATTTGGAAAGTAGCCGTTGCGTGTCTAGGCGCCCACGGGCGTCTAGAATTGAGGTGATGTGGTTGTTCCTTCAACTCTTTGGCCGGGGCAAGACAGGTTGGCCGATGAGGAGTTCGGATACTGCGTTTTCTTTCTTTTTTTCACTCGAAAGAGAGATAATGTTTCTGTGGTAAATTTTAGACATCAGTTCAATCGTGGCCATTTTTGAATCCAACAACGGGTGAATGTTTTGTAAAATTCATAATTTATCGCAAAACCCTTCCGCATGATCGTTTTTACGATCATTTCATCTTTGGATATAAATTCTTTTATTCCTTTTCCACGATGAAATATACCAAGTTTGTTCTTGTCTCCTTATGCAAATAGGTTTGGCTTATGCCGTATAGTTTCTTTAACATTTTCAGCTTATATTTGCTTAAGACACAATTTCTCGAAGGATTTTACCCGTTGATTTTGCCATGACCAATTTTGACCCCAACAATTAGCCCCCATCTCGTAAGATATTACTTGTAGTTTCTTGCGAGGTAGTAATTGGCGTGTTAGGTGGAATCAATGGCTAAAAAGGTTCGTTGACAAAACCAGTTTTTTTTCTGAAAGATGATAAAACTGAGGCTGCACCTTGTGAAGGCGGCCTACGTACCCTTGTTTAAAGGGATCTAGCCATTGGTAGTTCATCTTGGATTTAAGGTTCTTACGACTTGTTTTCCACTGAGACCTTTATGGTTTAGTTGTGTGTCGTGTAGAGATTATCGAGCACGTTGCTGCCGATGTCATTTTGTATTGGACCTTTGTCGGCCACGAGACTAGCCATGTAGGATTTTTTCTTTGGCCAAGTGTGGCCGTATCATTTTTTCGGGACTCGCCACGTGTGGCCTTGAATCCCTGCCACTGTGCGGCTTCTTATTAATGAATTGTGTTTCGCGTTTCTAAGAGCGTATGAGTATCCGTGTGAATGTAGAGGGAAGAGTATGTGTTTTCATCTCATATTTAACTCTTTGACAGATTGTCATACTTGTCGTTTTATAAGATGAGAATATCCGAAGGCTTGTGTTCGGGAAGTTTCATAAACTCCCAAAGATCGATGAAGAGACATGTTTTGGGATCCCTTATCGGCTATATATCATGCCTTGAGATGATTGAGACCAGTGTTCTGGGTTTAGGGCAGGACCTAGGCCTAATAACGGTTTAGAGTTTGCGATGACTATTTCGGCTTACGTTACCCGTAGTGTTTTCAACCTGATTTCGTCTTGATATTGAAGTTTGTGATAAGTTCTTGGATTATATGACTTGCATTGATCGGAAATCGAGCATCTCTCCAAAGACAATTTTGAAGTCGTCTGGAAGTGCTGATCAAAATTTTAGATTTCTTTTACAGCGCGCTATTATCCTTGTGTCGGATATATGAGAGCTATCTCTATTTTCAACCTGATTTCATCTTGATATTGAAGTTTGTGATAAGTTCTTGGCTTATATGACTTGCATTGATCGGGAACCGAGCATCTCTCCAAAGACAATTTTGAAGTCGTCTGGAAGTGCTGATCAAAATTTTAGATTTCTTTTACAGCGCGCTATTATCCTTGTGTCGGATATCTGAGAGCTATCTCTATGAGAGGAGATGGCTAAGTCTGTTTAGGATGTTCAGAGTTTGTTGTGATCGGCAACAAACATGATGGTAGATGTTACCATTTTGAGTCTTCGCGAAGGATACGTGTTTGAGAAGATGTTAGTTCCAATGACTGTTTGGTCTTCCAATATGGTGTTTTTATCAAGGAAGGTATTTTTGTCGAAAAACGGTTCTCTAGGGGTCGGCGACGTCTCCCGATGCTGAAGATTTGTTTGTCTTTCATAAGCCGCATTTCGTTCTTGAAATGTTCGCGGGCTTGAAGATGTTTTGTGGTGTCAAAAGGGTTTTGTTTTAACCTTGCGGTAGAGAAACATTTTGGTTTATTTGCGGATGTTCACAGCCAAAACCGTTGTTTCTGTTTGGATTTTAAATTGTTTGATTTGTGATCAAGGAATTAGGACCAAGGGGTCACGTAAATTTTTCTCTGGGAAGAAGCGTCTTCCTTCACCGTGCTTTGTGAAGAGTCGACCCTCTTAGATTTATTTCGTGTATTTTTAAGGATGTTTCGTATAGCTCTAGGAGCTTTGTTACGAGTTTTCTCTTATATGTTGTGTTTTATGGGTAAAAAATTGCGGGTTTAAAGTGAATTGTAGGACATATAGAACTTGGTCAACTTTTCGGCAAGTTCAAATTTTTCGTTAACCGTTTGGTTGTTAGGACTGAGTCTTATTGTAATGACTTTATTATATGATTTTCATTTCTAGGTTATACGATAATTATTTGCGTAATCATCACTTGGCGTTTTTTTGACGAATCACGGATTTTCATTTTTCCGTTAAGTGATTGGATGGAGTGGTGGTCGCTCAAATGTTCTTGCTTGGCGTAAAAGGTTGTGTTCAGCCGCAGAGCTGAGGACGTTGTTGGTCAAGGATTAGATCGTTGCACTTTTGTGTTAACATTAAGATCAAGTTAGTTTATAATTGTCCTTAAAGGGGATGAAAGGCCAAAGCCAGCAAGCCGCAAGGTTGAAGAATAAGATATGTAAGATCGTATTGCGAAGAGATAAATTTTAGATTGGTCGTCCAAAGTCGGATCATACAGCTTCATTTTTTGCTATAAACAAAATCTTAAAAAGCCCCAAAATCTAAGATAAAATATAAAAAATTTCTAACTTTATTTTAATATTTAGGAAAGAAGGTAAATATATTAAAAATAAAATTTTAAAATTTTTAAAAATTAATTTTGAATGTAAAAATAAATTTGTTTTCTATTTCAGAAAATAAACTAAATTTAATATTTAAATCTTTAAAATTTCATTACAAAGTTTAAGATTATAAAAAAATTAGTTACTTTTATTTTTAAACATACAATAAAATTAAAATTTTTTGAGATTTTTGTTTTTGTAAATTTTAGTGATTTTTTTATGTTTCATTTGAAATTTATTAGTGTTTTAACTAAAATAAGCAAATTATCGGTATTAAAATGAGCATAGTTTGAAAGTTTGTATGTTAAAATGAGAAAATTAATTAATTGGGGTATTAAACTTGGTACCAAAAAAAT
The DNA here is from genome assembly GCA_905132765.1 of Moricandia arvensis. Lineage (NCBI taxonomy): Eukaryota > Viridiplantae > Streptophyta > Magnoliopsida > Brassicales > Brassicaceae > Moricandia > Moricandia arvensis. Next base: position 64,124 of record CAJHQP010002363.1, on the reverse strand, counting down.
TTGGTTATTAAAAAACTTAATGAAATTTAGTTGAGGTATGTTTATGGAATTTTCCCATACGAAAAACACTTCTTCGTAAAACCTTTTATGTTTATCTTCAAAAGTTGCTTTGTGTAACTGGATCTGACAATACGAAGGTTTTTCATGTTAGTTGGGCTTCTCATAGAAATAAATAGAGAACGTTTCTCGCAGACTACTCATGATGTTTGCGGACGAGGATTAGGTTTTCCCCGTTCACGTTTTCTTATTGCAAAGTCGTTTTGCATGATACCGTTCTTGTTTTTTGCAGAGTGTTTCGTATAAAATGTCTACTCATACAAAAATAATGGGTGACCAGTTTTATGAAGATAGTAAATCGGTGCTATATATGGCGATGACAAAGTAGCAATGTTTCTGTAGATTTTAAGAGAGACATTTCCGCTTTGATTTTGACCTTTGGTGAAAGTTGCTTGGAGTCACTCCTGGAGTTTTACCGAATATTTATTTCATTATGATCTGGTTGCGGAACGTTTTCGTGGGTTTTTGAGAGGAATTCTCATGACATATTCATTTCTCGAGCGGAACGAATCGGTCAACCAGCGGTAGATCTAGTCCACGAGCGGAGAGAAAGCGTTCCCTTTGTTGTGCTCGATGCTACTTATGTTCTCAATTTTGCTTTGTCACAAATGTTTTTGATGTTTTTCCATGACTCACTTGTTTCAACGGAAACTGGGAGCAATGCTTTGATGTTTGAATATTTATCGTATAATTTTGACTTTTTAGGTATGCCGCTAGCTGTGGAAACCGAAATTCGCATTGTCGATTTCCGATGAAAATAGGAAAGCTAAGTAAACCTAACTTTCCCAGAGTTCTCAGAAATCTGCTAAACCACACGCCAAGCAATCAAACAATGAGAACAAATTAAATAATAAATCGTTCAAAAACGAAAAGGGAGCAAAGAAGACCTTATTCAGAATTGAGTGAACGAGCATTAAAAAAAGAAAATCCTCGGCGTTAATAGCCGACAGATAGTTCTTGGTTTTAACCTTGTGAGACCTGATTAACTTAGATGAGTCACAGCTCGAAAACATAAAAACGAAAATATGACTTATTTGCCCTAAGTGTTATGCTCTACTCTGAGTAGAAAAAATTGTGTCCCTGCATCTTCAACCTCGACGCCCTTATATACTCCTCCTAGAGGCGGTTTGCTCTTTTCCATTCTGCCCTCGGTTGAGTTTATCGTTTTGCGGGAATATTCCATTTTTCTTTGATCTTCGTGGTTATCTTTGGAAACTTCACATTTATCTTCCGAACTTAACATTTATCTTTTCCTACAAAATAAAAGATAGCCCATCATAACGATTTGGATTGATTTCGTGTAAAACCGCGAGTGGGCTTTAACTGGGATGTAGACCTTCTCGGGCAATTTTTTGACTTATGCATTTTTACGATTTATCGAAAGAGCGCTTCCAAAACGACGTCGATTCCGAAGAAAATTCAAACTTCTAGTATAGTGGAGGCAACTTTAGGTGTTTAGTTAACTATTATCGTTTACACGATCAATTCGAACTGAGGAAACAAGTTCTTGCGGGTATTTAAATCGTAAAGTTCCAATGGTAACTCCGACCGAGACAAATCAAGAGCGAGTTTGATCCAATCTCGAAGGAGGAAGCTACGAGGGTGGGATGAAGACGGATTGGTTGATCCAACTGGCCGATCGGGCAAGTTGGGCTGCTCGTTCAGTCCAACTCACCCCCAAGGAGAGTTGGACTGCTTGTTCAGTTCAACTCGCCTCGGGGGCGAGTTGGACTGCTTGTTTGGTCCAACTCGCCTCGGGGGGGGGGGAGTTAGACTGCATGTTTGGTCCAACTCACCTCGGGGGCGAGTTGGACTGCTTGTTCGGTCCAACTCGCCTCAGGGGCGAGTTGGACTGCTCGTTCAGTCCAACTCACCTCAGGGGCGAGTTGGACTGCTCGTTCAGTCCAACTCACCTCGGAGGCGAGTTGGAGTGCATGTTGGGTCAAACTCGCCTCGAAGGCGATTTTAACTGCATGTTCCGTCCCACTCGCCACGAGGGAGAGTTTAACTGCTCGTTTGGTTTAGCTCGCCCCTGAGGCGAGTTGGACTGCCCGTTTCGTTGTTTTGATGCTTGGGACCCATTTGTCCGAGACTTCAAGTAACCTTTCTCGAGGACTTCTCGTATGAATCCTTTTCGGAATCATACAAAACTCAATTTCGGTTCTCCCACTCTCTCTTTTTTATAATACTATCTCTTTCTTTTGAAAGAGAAACATTTTTTGGGAAGTTTCAGTTATTGATTCCGTCGTAACCGATTTTGACCCCAACAGTTAGCCCCCCCAGCTTGTTAGAATCGTGATGTTCTTCCGATTGGTTAGGCGTGTTTAGGTAAGTTAGGCGGAATTCAATGACTGAAGTCCAAAAGTTAATAGTGAATTTTCTTGCCTGTAAGTATGTGGAAGAAGTTTTCAAATTCTTTACTTGCTCATTTCCACAAAAACTTTTCTAAGGTAGAAAGATCATTTCTTTCCCTTTCTCCTTTTGTTTTTTATCATGTCTTCAAGACAAAGAGCTTCTACCAAGCCTCATCCCGAGTGTTCTGTTCCCGATGGTTCTAGCTCGCAACATAGCGATGTTGAGCCAAAGGTGGAGTTTGAGGCACACTCGGTCGATCCCAAAGAGGCCGATGCATACTGGGCGGCCAGGGGCGAAGTAAAGCCTCCTAGGCCCAGAACATGGGTTCCTCCTCCGTTTTGTGCAAACCTTGTTTCTGGTTGTCCGAGCAATAAGCTGTCCCAATGGGATCGATGCCATTCGAAGCTTCTGCAACGTTCTGGAGTTGGTGGAGTTTCGTCTTCCAATAGCTGGGGAGGTCGCTGAGTCTCCGCCTGATGGTTACTTTACGTGTTATGAGGCGTACTTAATGCAATGCCACTTATGGTTTCCTATCCCAGAAGTTATCGTGCGGCTCTTCAATCGTTTCGAGTTGTCGATTGGTCAGGTCAACCCATGCGGTTTGCAGCATGTTGGGATGTTGGTGCTGAGTTACGAACGGAGCATGACCCTTGACGTCGACCATCTTGAAGGCCTGCTGATGCCTCGGCCTAATTTGGCCATAGTACAACTAAGTTCTCGGCGAAACATGGTGATTATAATGTGAATCGTGTCGAACTACCTCTCCTGGAAGAAGCATTTCTTCTTTGTCCGTGTCTACAGTGCATATGTGGAAGAGAATTGCATTCCCGTCGTTAGGACCAGATGGGGCCAGAAAGGTACTCCCGATTGGATATATGTTAGTTTTGGTTTTAATGATATTCGATCTTACGCAATTGTCCTTTGTTTTGCAGTGACTAATCCTCTTCCCCCTACTCTGGATGGCTTGGACACCGTCAGAGATTTACTCTGTGGCGGCCCATTCTTTTGGGCCCTGCTCACTCCGAAACGGGTTCGTCGCACTATTGGTCTTCACCATTCTTGGTTTCAGCCAGAACTACCGGTCGAAGAACGGGAATAGTCGAGCACGGATGGTTCTTTCCGTATGAGGCTCCAACAAAGAGGGGAAGTTTGAGGCTCCACAAAGACAAACGCGTTATTGTCGATGATGATGTGGTCGACGGGCATGGCTCTCCCACTGACAACATACTCAGAGATTATCTCTATAGTCAAGCAAGTGGAAGTGGTGGCGACCAGATCGATCTTGACGAGTTGCTTGACTTTTACTTTCCCTTAACAGAGGGCGAGTCAAGTGAGGTGAGTATGCGTGGAACAACGCCAACATGGACTTTGCGATTCCTCAAATCGAGTAGAGGATTTGGAAGCAATGGGATTCGATTCCTGTTGCGCCCGACACGGTGGAAGCCGAGATTAGATCTCTTGATGAGACGAGTGAAGCGAACCAGCCGATGGATCCCCTAGATGTCAACGACTACTCGAATGGAAGGTCGATGTTTGGGTACTTTGATCTCGACGATTGATCTTAAGGTTTGCTGTGATTTATTAGGAAAGTGTTCTCTTGCCTTGTAATATGTTTCTGTTAGTTGTTTATCTCTGGCCAAGTGTGGCCGTGTTTCATGTAGTCGGGACTTGCCATGTGTGGCTTTTGAATACCTGGCGCTTCGCAACTTTTGTATGAATAAACTTAGGCTTTTTACTTGAAAAGGAGTTTAAGTACAATCAGTTTTATGTTAAGTGTAGAGGGAAGAATACGAGTTGTCATCTCGCTCCTTACTATTTTTTTCGGATCGTCCTATTCGTTGCTCGTTCGAGATGTTTGAGAAGTTTTCCAAGCTTTGGGAGCGACTAGATATGGATGAAGAGACACGCTTTCAGGATCTCGCATCTTTTCGATATCATGCCTTGAAACGTTAGAGACAAGTGTGATGGGTTTAGGGTAAGACCTAGGTTACTTTCGGTTTGAGGCTTTGTGACGACTAATCGGCTTTCGTTTTGCCTGTTGCGATTTTAACCTGACTCCGTTCTAAATTAAGGTCCGCGATAGCTTCTTGGCTTCTACGAGTTGTCTTGTCGAAGTCAAGAATCTCTCGAGAGACAAATTTTAAATCGTACAAAAGTGTTGAACAAAATTTTGGATTTCTTTTATAGCGCGTAACTATCCTAGCCGGATGTACGAGGATAAATCCCTTTGGACAGATCTAAATGCATTTATTTTGGACGGATAAAGTGATCGTTGGGGCCAATCGACGAGCGTTTGCAATTTATAGTCGCGGACGGACTGGGAGCATGCTTTCGAAGATCTATGCGACGTCTCGCTTATTTTTCGAAAATATACTTTGTGTTTAATGATGTTTTGATTCTCTGGGATCGTGGGTCGAAGTCGATGGAACGACCGAGATATGTTCGTGAAGGGGCTTTATTTGTCGGTGGGATCTGTTGATCACGACAGTGCTTTAGTCAATGTGATGAAGTTTTTTTAAAATTGTTGGAAGAGTGTAGTCCCCGGGTAGTGTCCTTGTATTAGGGAGGATTCACTTTAGTGAATTCAAGTATATCGTTCTTATTCGTGGAAGAACTGGCTGCCATTTAGAATTATGGTATACCTTCGTATCCCATCCCCATTCCTTAGTACTTCCATTAGCGCAGTATGTTTCTATCTAGAGTGAGATTGGCTATCTAGTTTCCGAGCTCAGTTAGGATGTGGTAAAAGAAAGAAGTTCTTGGGAGAAGACTAGTCATCGTTGGCCTACAATGATATTCTACCAAGTGTTGGATCGTCGTTCATACCAGTCTTGGAGACTTAAAAACCTTTTGGAAAAAGATGAAGAGGAGTATTCCATTATCTTGAGCATTGTCAAAATAGTAGACAAAAAGGGGCAGAGTATAGAGAATAGTCTTATAGTCAGAGAATTCAAAGATATTCTTAAGGCGCCAGAAGATTGGCGACAGCTAGAATCAATATATATTCAGTAGTCATCTTGAACTTGGATTCGCTGCAATAGCCTAGACATCTCGGCAAGTGGTTCTAATCGAGCAAAGTAGCAGATAAGAGATTTGTTTGGAGAAAGGTTTTTTTCGATTTAGTTCTTTGCCATGGAGTGTACCCATGTAAATGGTAAAGAAGAAGAACTAGAGTTTGCAGTTATGTTCGACTATAGTTAAATCAAGGACGTGACCATTAGGATCAAGAATCAAGTTCAAAAATTGAAGAGTGGTTAAGATCAGTCGCAAAGTGCAGTTTTGTTTCAAGGACATTTGATGGACGCGGCACGTTCTATTAAATGATTATATAGGGAAATGGAAAGTTGGATCCCTTAGTCGGTAAATTGGAACAAGGAGTTGATGCAGATTCAGAAAAGAGCGCTACTATTACCGAATGGTTGTGTTCATTCTATGTTATCGAGATTCAAAGATCTTTGGATTGGCCAGTTACCATCAGAAGTTTGTTCAAGGGTTCGCAAGCATATCAAAGCCACTGACTCAACTTACCGGTAAACGTGTCACCTATGAATAGAGTTCAGAAACAAAAGAAGCATTCGATAAACTGAAGCAAGCTTTGAGGTCTGCATTTATCTTAGCTTTGCCTATACCTAACCATCTGTACATCGTCTATACAGAGGCATCTCATGTTGGATTAGGTCGTGTACTGATGTAGGACGATAAGGTAATCGCCTATGCATCAAGACAACTAAGAAAGCATTAAGTAAACTATCCCAACGCATGACCTGGTAATGGCCGCAGCAGTATTTGCTCTTCGGATTTGGCAATCATATCTATATGGAGAGAAGATCCAAGTGTTCACCGACCATAAAAAACCTTAAGTATCTTTTCACTCAACCTGATTTGAACCTAAGGAAAAGGCGATGGGTGGAGTTTCTAACTGACTACGACATGCAGATCCTATACCATTCAGGAAAAGAAAATGTTGTTGCTGATGCTTTGAGCCGAAGGAAAGTTGAGGTGGATATTGAAAAGAAACTCAAAATCTTGAAGCAGAGTTCAAGATGATTAGTTTGGCTGCCTTGGAAGGAGAGGAAGGAGAACCTTTAGGATTACAAGCAGTGAGCCAAGTTAGTTTACTTGCTCGTATCCGAGAAGCATAAATGAGAGACGAGAACCTAAGGAAGATTTGAGAAGAGCTGAATAAAAGTAATTTTGGAGGATATCAAGTTTCCAATGATGGAACCTTTTTACTCAATGGTCGGGTAACCGTTCCAAAAGGAGAAGGACATAGAAGAAATTCTAAGGACTGCACACCATTCTCTCTTAAGCATTCATCGTGGAAGCACCAGATGTATCGATACAGAAATTACGAAGTCGTCGTACAAGAGTACTCAGTTGGTGAATCAAGTTTGGTATAGACGAACATGTTGAATACTCAGTTGCTAGACAGAAGAAGGAAATCAGAAAGCAATAGAACCAGACTTGGACATGAGAAATTTAAGAAAGATTTGTGTGGTTCAGAATTTTTTGAAGAATATCAGATGAGCAGAAGTGTACCGAAAATTGTAAGGAAGGTAATTCTTGGAATGGGTGCGTGTGTGTATTTGAGAGTAACACCCTTGGTTTGGATCATGTTAGCGTGATTGATCGTTTATGTTCTTGTTTGATTGTTGCACGGTTAATCAAGTTGACATTGACCAGAACCAAGATGTTACATTCAGTATGGCACATCACCTAACTTTCCACATTTGCATATTGTTGACATGGTAGGAAAGTTGATAGAAAGATTTCACGAGTGATGTATTGAGAGACTTGAGGCTGTCAAAATAAGTATGTAATCTGCAGTTGACGAGAGTTATGTTGCAGTAATGAATTGATTATCAGAGTTAGAAATTGTTGCCAGTCATGTATCGGTATGTCACCATACGAAGCTCTGTATGGTCGACCTTGTAGAACACCAGTGTGTTGGACCGAAGTTGGTGAACGAAGAATCCTTTGTCCAGAAATAGTAGATGAGGCTTCCGAGAAAGTAGGGATAATTCAAGAAAATATGTAGAAAGCCCAAGATAGTCAGAAGAAGTATGCTGACCGCGGTAGAAGAGAAGTCATCTTTGCAGTGAATGATCTAGTCTTCTTGGAAATAGCTACCCAGAAAGGAAATGATCGGTTTGGGAAAGTTGGAAAATTGGCAACCCGATACATTTGTCCGTACAGAATTATTGCTAGAGTTGGAGAAGTAGCCTACCGACTTGAACTTCCACCCGATATGCCTATGCACCTGGTATTTCATGTATCGATGTTGTGTAAGCATATTCCGGATCTGAATATGGTCGAGCCACAACGACCAGACAATCTGCAACCCAACCTCACTTATCCTGAAGGTCCTTTGCGGATAGGCGAGTGTCGTATAAGGAGATTGAAGAGCAGATGGATTTCTAGAGTTCAAATATTTTGGGGCAAGCGACAGAAAGATGTAGTCACATGGGAGGATGAAGATAAGTTCAGAGCTGATTACCCGAAACTCTTCTCAGATACCCCAAATGTCCAGTAAAGTGTCCACTTGTATGTTTTGAATTCGGGACGAATTCTTTTGAGGGGGGAAGAATGTAATAACCCTCACGAGCCAGTAAATATTTGGTCGAGAAAAATTCTGCTCGACCAGTTCAGAGTTGGTCGATCAGATTTAAAAATAAAATCGACCCGATGAATTAATATCTTGACGGGACTGTCATGTGGTCGAAAAGACTTCCCTTGATAGTTCTGTTCTAGTATTAATTATGTTGGTCGGATTTTATTTAAGCTGGACGAGTTTAGTTGAAGCATGACGAGATTTAAAGGTCAAGAAAATTTTAATCGGAAACTGTCCAAAAATTATCGACCAGCTTCTTAAAATTTCTTATAAATAGTCCATGGTCACTCACCACCTTGCCTGCCTGCTTTCTCCATAAAAGTCACATGACAAGCACAAGCTGCCTGCTTGCTTGCTTTCTGGACAGATCATGTGAGAAGCACATGATTTATAAACCTTTCTTAAAAGGAAGGAAATGGAAGCAGCTGCTGGCTGGGTGTGGTGAAGCAGGACGCCAGCTGTCTGATGTGTCGTGTTTTTATCGGTTTTAGTTTATGTTATTATAGAGTATTTCGAGTCTTTTTTGTTGCCTTTAGTTCTTTTTCAGGTCGCAATGCGTTAATTTGGAGTTTCGGGCACAAGAAGGGAAGAACAAGCCGAAGTATGCAGAACTGTACCAGGGATCGGGGGATCCATACAACATGGATCGGGGGATCTCTGCCACATACCAAGGATCGACCGATCCATGTCCACTGGATCGACCGATCCATGCCAGGGATCGAGGGATCCATGCCGACTGGATCGACCGATCCTTGGTATGTGGCAGAGATCCCCCGATCCATGTTGTATGGATCCCCCGATCCCTGGTACAGTTCTGCATACTTCGGCTTGTTCTTCCCTTCTTGTGCCCGAAACTCCAAATTAACGCATTGCGACCTGAAAAAGAACTAAAGACAACAAAAAAGACTCGAAATACTCTATAATAACATAAACTAAAACCGATAAAAACACGACACATCAAAACCCCCAGACTTGAATCTTTGCTTGTCCTCAAGCAAAGGAAACAAAGATTAAGCCAAAGGGTGAAGAATTTAAAAACACGAGAACTCTCATTTTCTTTAGTTAACCGCATTTACCATTACCTGTTGTAAGCCACATCTAGAATACCATTCCAAGAGATTAGTCTCATGTATTTTACATTTAGCTTAGCAACCATACCACTTTCAACCACAACTTGGAGTGACCCAAATTCACCATTGCTGACTTCTTATTTGGAATTTAAATGTGTGGTCTCATCGAGGGAATATCGATCAATGGACACATGGAGTCATTACTCGTTCAAGTTTCTTATTTTCGGTTTCTTTCCTCTCACTTCCCTAAATCGATTTCTCCCTACCTTGTAGGGTATCATTTTATTTTTTCTATCGACTTAGTTTATTGAACAGGCTTCCATGAGATGCGAGTATTAATGGGTGTAACCACTGAATCCCCGATTCACTTCTTTTTGACCTTTATTCTTATTCTCTTTTTTTTTATTATTATTTTTTTTATTATAGGGAAGAGAGAGGGAAACCGCACTCACAATATTTTCAGACCTGAACGAGGATTCCGATCCACTGTATACCAAGTCCCAAGACAAGAGAACTAAGTTGATTAAGTGAAGTCAACTTTGGATCTTTCAGATACCCACACAAGTATGGTGGCATTGGTAGACTGATATTCTTATGTTCTGAGATCTACAATGGATGGCTAAACGAATGGTTACTAAGGCTTTAGTTACGGTTATACCAAAGAAAACGGTAGTTCTTAAATAAAACTGACACGATAAAACCGAAAACACAAAAAAAAATGAAACCTATAAAATTTTTTTTACAAAAACTCAAAAACACTTTCAAAAACACTAAACATGAAAACAACACTAGAAAAAAAAACGGTGTGAAAATTAATCCAAAAGAGGGTGATAAATTAAAATAAAAACACTAAGACAAGGGAAAAGAAAACTTAAACTTTACAATGCAATGCGTAGATATGGAGGGCATCTTCTTTGGGACATTTTTGCGTTTTGTTCGACCTTGCACCCGACCTGCAACTCTTATTTAAGAAAACATAAGTAAATAAACAACACACATATATACAAAGGATAACAGGGGAATGCCTCCCAAGTGCGCTTGTTTTGAGTCTCATAGGTTGACTTCACGCGCTTGCTAGTCATAGGAATCAAAAGGTTGAGCCAATGCACCTTTGGTCCTTCTCCTGCAAACACAAGAATCAAAGTGTGCAAAGGAGCACACTACTGTCCATAGAAAATAGACAGATTTTTCGTCAAGGAGCATTACTAAAGATATAGCATGGATTAACACATGCTCCTTGAGGTTCAGATGATCATGAGAATCAAATGCATTTGATGGAAACACAAAGTCTACTACAGGTTCAAACGAGGTTCTCACAAAGTAGTCTACTTCATCACCATCAATAAAATAATACACAATATTCACATTTTCATGATCGATGTCGATCTCAGGGTTTTCTATGATTTTATCTATATCAGTTTCACACCCTAGATCATGAAGTTCAAGAGGAATACTAGGTTCATCAAGCAAATAAAAGTCTGATTCGAGATCAATTGAAGCACAAATATAATTCGTGTCAAAACAGACTTCAAAATAATCTCTAACAAACTTTTCTTCTCTAAAAGCGTCTAGTTCCCTAGTTTCACATATCAGATTTAGACATTCATTTATGAGCATAGAACAATCAATAACAGAGGTAATTTCTTCAGCAACAGGTAGGCGATCATCAAAATCATACGGTTCAAAAGTCTGTTCGCACATACCTTCTAATTGGGTCGGTGGGACCCAATAAAATACCTCTTTTAGCTCGTTAGCACTCCTCATCTCCAGCATTGTGAGCTCTCTTCCTTCTAGCATTGCCCGATGTGACATGAGGTTTAACCTCAGCATTGCTGCTAGGCTACTCCTTCTCATCGTTGGGTTCTCTTTGCACAGCTCATCTACCATCGCACTCTGTTCTGGTGTGAGTACGCTCTCATCAAAGGGTGGCTCCACGTATGGCTCATCCTCAATGTCATCTTCCAATATGTCTCCCTCTTCTTGCTGCCAGTAACTATATCTGCAGGCGAACTCCATCTTTTCTCCACTGAAAACCTGCACAAAATAAAACTAAAAACAAAAATTAGTAAGGTTAGTGTCTTAGACGAAACTCCTATCCTAAACTCGTAGGCAACACGAAATGGTCCCCGGCAACGGCGCCAAATACTTGATAGCTCAGGTTTTAACCCGATTAACTAACTGCAAGTGCACAGTAAAGTACGCAGTAGCAATACGGGATCGAATCCACAGGGACCGATGATCACACGTAGAGTATCGGACAAGTTACTAGCTAAAGCGATAAAGGATATTTTTGTTTGGTTTTTAATTTCTAAAATTTCAATAAAACATGAACAAACGAGCAGTAAAATAATTATACGATTTGTTGACAATTTAAACAAGCGTTGGGCAACGGGAATTCTCAGGGATTTCTTTTCAACAAAGATACATTTTATGATAGACACAAGGATATATTAAGAACCGTCTTGAACTCAAACACGATATTAGAATTAACCTACTTCCGCAGCGCTAATTCTCTATGTTATAGAAATTTCCACACTAACTTCCGCTGAGTTTCTATTTCTAAACAAGCATTAAGAGCAGGTTCAATATGTTCACAAAGCGCAATAACATCAACTTCCGAGGGTTAAGGACACTTTGCTCATCTAAAGTCTTTTCGGGAGTTTAAACTATCACTTTCGGTGCATTAAACAACCTTATATCATGAACTAGGTGATCAGTCCAATTCAAGCAGTAAGAATACCAGTAGATGAAGAACCAAAACGTGATCCTTATATCTAAACACGTTTTATGCATCAAGACATCAAGAAATCCCCTATGAGAACCCCTTAACCCAACTAGATAACTACTCACACATGATCAAACAAGAACAGCACGAAATCAGATGAGAAAACATGATAAAATTGTATTGATAAAGAGTAAAGGTTAAGAAGATCTTCTCCAAATGGTTTTGAGATGAACTCCTTCACAAATCTTTACAAAAATCACACAAATCTCTCAAATCTCTCTCAAGATCTCCTTCTGGTGTTCTTCTGTCTTCTCTGGTCGTCCAAGGGTCAGAAAATGAAAAGCTTCTCGAAATAATTCAGGTGGGAGTGGGTAGAATAAGTGCACAACTCGTTGGTGGAAGGTGGAGCCGGGTGCGCCATGGATCGGTCGATCCATGTGATGTAGATCGGTCGATCCTTGACTAGATCGGTCGATCCATGGGATATGGATCGGGCGATCCTTGTCCGTTGATCAGCAACTTCTTCTGGTTCGTTATATTTGCTCCATCATCTTTTCCAAATGCGTTTTATTCTCACAAGTTAACCTGTAACCAGCAAATTTCATTGAACAACAACAAAACGCATCTACGATACCAAAATATATTTTGAAAACCGATCATTTTCCATCCCAAAACGAGTTTAAAACCGGTAAAAATACCGAATATCACTGTCCTTTGCTCACTTCTGCTTGGTGTTAAGCTGAGACACTCAGCTTGGACTGCTCCTCGCTTTATAACCACTTCAGGGAGCTGCTTGCACGTTTTGTTGCTGAAAGAAAGAGAAAATTTCAGTGAAAAAAATAAGAGAGAAAGAAGGAGAAACCGAGAGAAAGAAGGAGAAACCAGGAGAAAGACCAAGAAGAAACCTGAACGAAATTCACCCACCAGTTGGCTCAGTTTGTTTTCGTGAGAAGGATCAGAAGGTAAGAGAGTTTTATTAAACCCTAGACCTTGTTTAGCTCCTGATATGAACCCAACCCTCATCTCTCTTTGTGATCAGTTCAGCCGCTGGTATACCTTGGAGAGGAGAACCGTTTAAGACCATCTAACCGTGGTGACTTAGGGTAAGCTTTATCTACCTACCTTAGCCATGTTCTGATCAAATCCGTGGGTTGTTAGCTAAGGTCATGGTCGGATCCCTTATTTAAGTTGGTGTACTTATCAGTTTAAGTTAGTTTCGGTTTGAATCAATCTTTGGAAACTGCTAGTTAAGTGGTTATGGTCTGATTGAAGTTAAATCGAAATGAACTGACCTTGTCCTGAATCAACCTTGTCTGAACCAATCTGTTATGATATAGGAGTAGTAGAACCGAGCTTGAACTGAACTCATTTAAGTTGTTAGAGTGAACCAAACTGCCAGAATATTATTGTTCTGAACCGAACAGTTTTGATCTTGTCTAGTACTGGTCTGAGACGAGCTGTCTACGGTCTGAACTTGTCATATACTGATCTAGTCTGAGTTGATCTGAACTGCTAAGCTTTGCTCTGAACCGAGCTGATAAGATCTGATTTAAGTTTCTTCTTCGAAACCGAACTGTTGGATTAATGATCTTGTGTACCGAACTGCTTTGTTTTAGGTCAGTGGTCGAGGTCAGTGGCGGGATCAACCGGATCCTTCCTTGTGGACGTTCTGAATCAGAAGTGAAGTGGAGTGTGATTAGCTTGAGCTCGAGTTTAGTCTTCCTTAGCCAATCTCATATAAACAAAGGTGAGTCTAGATAGATAATTCATGAGTTATGAATGAGTATTGCTTGAGTGAATTACTTATTATGGTTGATTGATAAGTAAATGTCTTGAACATTAATAAATTGTGAAGTGTCTTCTTAATATAAATACTTAAAAATGTTATTCTCTATTCTTTAAGGTTTATCCCGAGCCTTAGTACTTGTTCTCAAGTACTAATATATAAGTATATTACTAAGTATATAAGTATGAATCATGTGAAGTCTTATTGTATACCCACTCTTCCAAAAGTCCCGCATTACCGTGAATTGGTCCTGCGATATGGAACAAGGTCACGAAGACACGATGATGGGGTCGCACCCTAGAGGCTGTGTAACTGCATGCAGCATTAGATGTTCGATCTTGGAATATCTAATTGAGATGTTGGTTATATTTATTTCTCGGTAGGCTCGGTTAGCCTTGGTGGTTTTCCGGTTTTAGCATATATATATATATATATATATATTATAAGTATGAGTGAATGGCGGGTATCGTGGAGGTGATTTTTAAGATAGGATTCACATCGATAAAAGATAGGCCGTATATATACAATAATTAAGGAATATATTTTCTCTGCATTCAAATGGAGTTCTCTTCTCGAGATATTAGTAATATTTGTTGGGGTGTGGTATTAGACTCACTGAGTAAACTAGTTACTCATGACTCATTTGTGATGCAGGTAACCAATAGGCAGGAGCCCTTACTTAGGATAGGAAGGAACAGCATTAGCCAGCGATAGTTTTATTATCCTTGCAAAGCCATTTTGTTATATCTTATGTATAAACCTTGTTTACCAAAAACCTCGAGGTTAATCTATAATATTTGTGTAAGATGCTTTTGAATGAATAAATATATAATTTATAAAGAATGTTTTTAAAGTACGGGTTCCATATGATATTAGTCCTTATCCGGACGAACCAGCTATCGGGTATTTGCTCGGTCGGGTTGAAAAGCCTTGGCAATGTCCGATAGGAACGTTGGTGTTTTCTGATTTCTAGTCTAAGCACTCGGAAGTATTCTGGGAACCTTGGATCAGCTTTCAGGGAGCATCGACCGTGTCATTTCTGGTCATTTATGATCCGGTGTCACAGGCTCTGATACCAAACTATTGTGGACATGGGTCGGGTAGTTATGAACTGGGAAATAGAGGTTCCTGATCCGATAAGTAGGCAGTATGGGCGGAGGTCGGATGATGATCTAGACCCGAGAATGAACCTGAAAACAAGAGAATGATATTTTATGAGTTTTTATGAGTTTTAAATAGAAAAACAGAAGCAAATATGATTAAACTAAAAGGGATGTTTAAGAGAAGAATGACGATGAATATGATAGATTGATGATCGATGGATTGATGAATGCTTATGCAAAATTGAAACAAAAACTAAAAGAAGGGTAGATCGATGGATGATCAGATCGTTGTTGTTAAACGTGTATCACTCTCAACAAGATCAGTTGATTAACTATGGAAAGGATGATGGACTGGATGTGTATCTCTCTCAAGGAAAAACGATAAATGGAAGGGATTGAGGTCGCCACAAGTTTCTATGGATTGAAAACTTGATAAGACAAAGGTTTTGCTCTAAAGGCTGCTTCTCACACACGATGAGAGACATGAATTTGATAGGGGGAAAAGTGACTCATATATTTCAAAGTAGGGTAAACGATACACGGCTGCTTATTGGGGGTTTATATAGTATCTGATGCAACTTTGCCCTTCTAGGGGACTTGAAGCGAAACCGACAAAGACTCTCTTGGACACTAAAGCAAGGCTAACAGAAGGCCTGAATTATTGACTCAAAAAGGCGAAATAAGATGCCTAAGTTTTCGAAAGTAAATAAAGGAAAAACACAAATCAAAAACAATAAACCGGTTAAAAATCATAAGAAAATCTTACCTGGTCCGGTCCGGTTGAACTGAATTAAACCTCAGTTGGGATGGATGAACCGAAGCTGCCTGATTGATTGGCTTGGATAATAAATATGGTGAGTCTGGTTTTGTCTTGTGCATTAGCCGAATAGAAGATTGGGCCAGTCTGATCTGCATCTTGGAATTGACTGTCTTTAATTTGATTTGGACCGATGGCTTGATTTTGAATCTTGATCGAACCGGCTAGGACTTGATCTTGGTCTTGATATTGATTCTTCTTCAGTTGGCCAGTCAGGTCTTGGTTCATGATGTTTTGGAAGGCCCGGTGAACCCCTCACGTATGACCTTGGCTTCGTTCTGGGTTGTTGGACCTCTGCGCACCATAGGAACCTCAGGTTTGTTGACCACAACATACTGTCTCAGAAATTGTAGTATAAGGATTGTCGTGATCTTCTTTCACTTCTTCTCCCTTTTGGTTAGCATTTCTCCAACTTTCCATCCCAAGGGAAGCTAATTGGAGAGTGTCAATTGGGGGAGTTGACTTTCCCACTAAAACGCTTGTCATTCCTCCCCTTCTAGATGTACCAACAGATCCATGAGAATGTGTCGAATTGTGGCTCCAGTGGAGCCACCTATTTTTTTCTTCCAAAACAGAAAGTTCATGTTTTGGTATATATATGTACTCAGGAAGTTACCCAGAAGGGACAGATAGTCTGATAAAGCCCAAATCTGCAAGGTTGGGCGCACTCAAAAGAAGATGGTTAATCGGCTCCACTGAGCCACTACATCTACCACAACTCCTACTGGTGCCCATGTGTCTATAAGTGAACCTCTCTGTCGTGGCCACACATCTTGGGAGACTGCAATAAAAAGTGTTTCATCTTTCTTAGAGCTTTTATTTTCCACACTTGGCTCAGTAGACTTGTGATACTCGGTTCTAGAACCCGGTCTTGTGTGAGCCGCAATTTGGTTATCTAAATAGGTTGATCCATATTTCACTGAATAAACTCTTGATTTTGTGTGCTTTATCCATCCAAGGTAAAAGTAGCACATGGTTTCAACCCAAGTATCAAGGGTATATCATCTGGTCTAGGTGGTTTAGCAACTAAAGTTGGGATCCAAGGCTCACTCCAAACCCTCCTATCACGACCGGACCCAATGGTTTTCTGCAAACCCGACTTAAGTAATTCTTTCTCTGCCATGATACTACTCTATCCAAATAATGGTGAGTACATATGCCGGTCTTCTCATGGAGAGGAATGATTGTAATATCTTCATTTTAGAACATGTGCCAATAAGGATGACGGGAATTAAATTAGTCTCCATAATTATTTTGAAAGAATCGCTATATTGAAGTTATGGAGATCTCGAAATCCTAGTCCCCCCATATCCTTAAGGGTTCATATTTAGTCCCATGAAATCCAATGCAAATCTCTGCTGTTCTAGTTTAAGCTCCACCAAAAGTTTGAAATTGTGCTTCTTAGTTTGTCAATAATGTCTTGTGGAAGTAGGAAACACGACATCAAAAATGTCGAGACCGCTTGAGCCACAAATTTTACTTGGACTTCTTTTCCTCCTTTTGATAGTAGTCGTGAAGACCATGTGTTGGCACGCCCATTGAGTCGATCTTGTACAAAGGAGAAAACTTTCATATTTGATCCACAAAATTTCTCGGGTAATCCAAGGTACAATGAAAATACCCAAGACATTTTAATATCTTGTTTCAGAGAATGATCAACTCGGTTTCCAAAAACGATGGATGGTTTTACAGCATTTAGTCTTTGTTCTGATGCTCTCCCATGTGTATCTAGAATGTTCATAATCTTCGTGCATTGGCTCACTTCTGCCTTGCAGAAGAAAACACTATCATCTACGAAAAAAAGATGAGAGATCCTTGGACTCGCCCTAGCTACACGTCCCACAATCCTCTTCTCAGCTTCTGCTCCGTTCAGGAGGGAGATCAGTGCCTCAGTACACAAGATAAACAAAAAAGAGGATAAAGGATCTCCTTGCCTCAACCCCCTCTTTGGTATGATCCGCCCTCTAGGTGCGCCATTTATTAGAGCTTGGTATGAGATTGAAGTGACACAGCAAATAATAAGGTCCATCAATCTCTCGTCAAAACCCATATTCACCATCAAAGTTGCAAGGAAACTCTATTTCACTCTATCATAGGTTTTGCTCATGTTTGTTTTAGTAGCCATAAACTTTGTCCTACTTCTCTGATTTGTTAGTTGAGCGTGAAAATTTTCTTGCGCTAGCAGAATGTTATCAGAAATTAAACCTCTTGCCACAAAGGCAGATTATGTCTCTGATATCAAGCTCAGGATGACTCTCATGAGTCTCTTACATAATAGTGTAGAGATAATCTTGTAGCTCACACTGAGACTAGTAGGTCTGAACTCGGTCATCTCTCTAGGTTTATTTTTTTTGGAAATGACACAACTGTTCGTCTGGTTCAGTCTCAGATCGAAAACTCATGTGGCGAAGAAATCTTTCACTAGTCTAATAATTTCACCCGAACGAATCCTAAGCATCTAGAATCGAAGAATCGAAGAACCAAATGAACAGAAACCAAATGTCCATAGCTACTGTTTGTGATCAGATTTAGTGTGATTCAGGTCGAAAACAGATTTTTTTTTGGAAATTCCCAACTTTATTTCCTTGTTACATTAGGAGTTGACGTTTGACCGATCACTCATTTTCTCTTGGTTAGACTAACCAATGCTCAGTAAATACACGTAATTTTTGGTCACACCGTTGAATTAACTTCAATACAGCTCAATATGAAAGCTAACTATGCTCTTTTATCTCACATACAAACTCGAACTCACTTTGTTTATGTTAATCTTCGATCAAATGCCAAACCACTAGTAAAAAAACCTGCACACATTTACGTTTTTATTTCACGTTTCATAGCTTGTTCGTTTTATCTACGAAATTTTCGTAGCAATTTCGTTGTTGTGGGGCAGTTTTTTTACTAGTGAACTTCTAAGGTTTTTACACAATGCATCTTCAAACAAATTTACTGAATGACATTAATTTCCATCAAAGCATACATGGTCCCTGGGGATCTGAAAGCTACCGATGTGTGAGGTCTAGAGTGATTTTTTGTCCCAACAAGAAAGAGAACAAATCACACACAGAATCCACATGGAAAAATAAACGAGATGAAAAAAAAAAAACTAAATCACCAGCGAGGAATCTAGTTATATTACAATACCAAAGCGCTTAATGAATTGAAAGCCTTCTGACTTCACGAAGGAAAAAACATGGGCCTGCCCTTATCTCCTCCTCCTCTCCGGCGTCCAATGGGGTAAAGCTGGGCTAAAATGCGCGGACACAACCCTAGAATCAAGTAGCTCCACAATAGGTGTGAAGTTGACGCACCTAGGTACCTTGTACTGGTTGATTGACGCACCTCTTGAGATGGCGTAGTCCATCAACTCCTCGAACGTTCCGTTTCTTACCACCCTAATCTCCAACGGTCCAACCGAGTTATCAGCGACTCGACATTGCCTGTAAACGGAGTTCAAGGACTCTTCCATCTCGAGGCAGCATCGAGTCAGAGTATCATGACTTGGTTGCCTCTCTCCGTCCCTCACTAACAACTCCCAATACAAGACGTAGTGGCCCGGGATCGTGCTTGTGTCTGCGTAGCTAGTGTACTCTGCCACACGGGTGCCGCACTCTTTGAGAAGCAGCTTTGATGCGTTCTCCACCGCTTTCTGAAGCTCGGATTCGTCTGTCTTGTCAGAGTCGATGCTGAGGAGGACGTTCTTCCTCCTCACAAAATGAAACTGAGGTGCTGAATTGTGGAAGCCTGTGACTCTGAGGATATCACCCACTCGGTATCGACATAGACCAGCATAGGTCGTGACAACTAGTTCGTACTCTTTGCCAATCTTTACATCAACAAGTTCAATGGCCTTGGAGCCGCCAAGAGGAATGAATTCAAAGTAGGCCATGTTGGGCATAATGGTGTATGAGACCTCAGATGGCTTGCTCATCGGGTTAAGGTTTAAACCAAAGTAACACTCGGAGGAAGCGTACATAGTGCAAGCCATAGGAAGACCACCGCTATAGTATTCCAATGTTGGGATATATTGAGCCATGGCTCCAGTTACAATGACATCAAGGTACTTAGTGTTGGGCCAAATCCGGGTGACGATTCCTCCCCAATTTTCGGTCTCGCACTCCTGGCGAATGAATGCTGCCAGATGCTGGTCCGGTTTGAGAATATCAGACATGCGGTGCCTTATAGATGTGTCGGTTATCTCAGAGTCGAGAGAGCCTGACTCAATGTCGTTGGCCAAGCGAGACCAATGGAGCTGGAGGAATCGGATGGCACGGAGGAGACCGGAGGCAAAAACAGCGCCCACACGGAGGACAGAGAGGCGGTCAAGGAGGCCGCATAGCATCTGAGTGTACATGCTCTGGAAGGAGTCGGGACAGAGAATTGCTTCGTTGGGACTAGTGTACACGTTGTAGGGGTCGTATGGTCGGGACATGAATTTATCACTCTTATAGTAGCTGGTTAAGACAGGTCGAGCCGGTAGCCCACCCGGTGTCTTTGTTTCAGACTTAACGAACAGGAAGTACAATCCCTTTCCTTTATCTAGTCCTGGCACATACCTGTTCCAGAAAGGAGAGATAATGGTCAACGCTTGAACTAATAATAAAGAAAGTTAATTAACAAAAAAAAAAAGAAGTTATGTTTGTTTATTATTTATTTTGTAAAGAAACATTAGATTGAATTTGGACCAGCTGTTTTGCAATCCGGGACCATATTCTTTTGTTAACCTGGACACACCATAGGACCAAGTTTTATGAATGAGAAGGACTTACAAATTCATGACGGGCATGAGGAGACTATAAAGAAGCTGGCGACGGTCAAGCTCTTCTTGAATGGTGGGCATGAGTTTCCTCTCTCCGGCTGAGGTTCCAGAGCTGGTGAGGAACTCGGAGATGGGATGGGCAGATAAGATGGGAGATCGGTCTCCATCAGCGATACGTTGGATCTCGGGCTGGAGGTCTTCGTAGGTAATGATTGGAAGCTTCGACTTAAAGGTATCGCGGTCTGTGGCACCTCCAAGGTTGAACCGACGGAGGTACTCCGTCTCAGCATTGCGTCTCAGAATCTCCGCTAGGAGGCTTTCTTGAACCGTATCTGCATTTCGAGTCATTTCCTCGATGAAACGGAGGGCTTTTGCGTCTTTTTCACACGCTGGAGGTCCCAACGGCGACGAGAGGCTAGAGTCTACGGCCATTCTTATTTCTTTTCTTGTTTTCTCTTTTCTTTTTTGTCTCTGTTTTACGGAGAGGGAAAAGCTAAACCAGGAGAGAGAACTTAAGTTAGAGAGAAAGGAGTTTGTGTTTGTTTTACTTTGGGATGTGATTTGGGATTGAAGAGCTTGTTGGGTTACGTATTTATATAGAGGCTGGTGGTCTGAAATGCCACGTCACATGGCCAAACAAACGTGAGATAGGACAATAACTTCAAATAATTTAAATTTATTACTTTCCAATCTTAACTAAGATATTGCACGCGCTCCTCTAAGAAAAATCTCTCTTATGATCTATCAAATTATTACACAACGGAATGACCACTTTTTCTTAAGCAGATTATGAATTTTACCATAAGTAGTTAATATATATATAGTTGACAAAAAAAAAGTTAATATATATATATATATTACCAAAAAAAAATACGTATATATAGTTTATTTTGACTTGGTAATGCAAATACGAGACGATCTTGAGAGTTACCATTACCGTATTATTTGAAATAACTCAAACGAACAAATCAAGAAAAATAAGTTACAAGAGAAAACTGACACTGATAATTGCCATTAAACAAAGTAGCTTTGCTTGTGTCTTCACGTTTTAATTGTGATGATTCTAATAGTTTACATATAAAACTTGATAGGACGGAATCTTCAAAAAGATACCGCCAACTATGGTAAAAAAACACTGCAAAGAACTAAAGAGTACGTGACTGTTATGGTAAAGTGGTAAGCAGGACAATTTTATGGATGATAACGAAAAAGTTTATTTTAATAAATCTTAGGAATTTCGGGTCCTTTGGTCCACGTTTTGCTCTTGGGTACAAGGCAACTTTTTGGCAATATCTTTTATTTTTTTGTGCACAAGCAAATTCCTTTCAATTGAACGGTTAGACCGGATCCGGTACATAGCTACTTAAGACTTGTTTAGCAAGGTTATCTTCAAAGATCAGTGTTTCACGATGGTGAAAACGAAAGAAGACAAAAAAAAACGATAACAAATAAATATCAAAGAGGATCTTATGTACATCAGAAAAGCTAGAATCTTTCACAATAGCTGCCACCAATTGTAGAAAATCAATTTCAAAGGGTACATTCTTCATTAAGGGCAATTTCATGTTCCATCGCCGAACATATTGCTAGTCCCTCCACTACAAGAGACGAGATTACAAACGAAAAAAGATTTACTATACAAGGCAAATCTCTCATGTTGCCAGCTGCGTTGAGCTCCTCCTTCCAAGTTGCATCAGA
This sequence comes from Moricandia arvensis, assembly GCA_905132765.1. NCBI lineage: Eukaryota > Viridiplantae > Streptophyta > Magnoliopsida > Brassicales > Brassicaceae > Moricandia > Moricandia arvensis. The sequence continues at coordinate 42,143 of CAJHQP010002363.1, read as the reverse complement.
TTACATCAACGCCAAAGCTATCTCAAATTGGATTTTTGGCTAATCTGGGAAGAGGAAGGGTTAATTGAGCATCTCTCCACTCTTTTTCACCACATATTGGTTTAACCATTGTTTCCTATGCAGAGAAATTACGATGTTGGAAAACCTTAAGTTTCCTTGTTGTCCATAAGGATGAAATTACCCACAAAGTTAGAGGACAGTCACTGAGGCCAATAGGAGGAAGAACTGTCGCCTCAAAAGCCAATATCCATCCAACATGAAAAGAGGTTATGGGCATAGGATTGAACCAACCTAAGAAAGGTACCAATTCCCACACTTTTTAGCATATGGGCATTGAAAGAATAGGTGAAGAATAGATTTTGCGCCTTCATAGTGAATGCATTTTGAGCCCATTTAGACTTGTCTTTCCATTAGAATATCATCCACTAGGAGTGCGTCGTGCTTGATCTTCCAAATCAATAGTCTACGTTCAGGAGAAAGTGGGTAGTTTCCGTACATTTTGTATTCAGTCCTGGGGGGGGGGTAGTTGAGCTCGAGAGCTGAGGGATGATGCTTTTTGAGAGCAGCAAAGAATCATGCCTTTTCTGAATATGATCATAGGTTTTCCATTAGCCAAATATGTTTGTCTTCACCTCCCCATTTACTAGGTTTGATGTTCATGATTGTGCCTAACAGTAACGGGAAGATATTTTCTATTTTCCTTTCACCCGACTCTCTAGTGTTTTCTTCAAAGAGGTATGGGAATTTAAATTCAACAGACAACTCCGAGGCAAGTCCCATGGGACAATCCCATGTACTAGATGAGCGCCAATGATCTTTCCACACTAGGACCCTTTCACCATTTCCAATGGCCAATCCTAAGAGTTTCTTTATAAGATATATGCTTATTTATATGCCTAGCCACCCATGTGAACAAGAAGCAAGTGTTGATAGTTGAAAAAGTCTTGATTATGCAAATATATATCTAAGAGGATGCGGGCTAAGAGATAATTGGGAGAAGATATTATTGGCCAACCAAGGTTTTGTAACATTCTGAGTTGTGATATATGGAAAAGGCTTACGAGAATTGATGTCGCTACCTATGTCACCAAAGTTGACTTACCTTTTCCGTCACACATCCATTTAGAACTCCAGAGTTAAGCGTGCTTTAGCTGGAGTAGTGAAAGGATGGGTGACCTATCGAGAAGTGATTCGAGATATCGTGCGAGTGATGCCAAAACACGGGCAAAGGTGAACTGGTGATTGCAGGGTCAGTAAACAATAATTTCGATCCTTGGAAAAATTAATGTACGGCTGTCGGATGGGATGGAGCCCACGGGTAGAGAGAGTTGGCGTGGGTGGCCCATTAGCCATGGGCGGTCGGGCCGTTACAAGTGGTATCAGAGCTGGTTAGCCATCTCGGTTCTGACCCGAGAGGCATCTTGAGACCTGTCGTGGGGCGCAACAAAGACGTTGCGGTCTTTGAGAGGGAGTGAATTGTAACATCCCAAGTTGTGATATATGGAAAAGGTTTAAGAGAATTGATTTGGCTACCTATGTCACCAAAGTTGACTTACCTTTTCCGTCACACATCCATTTAGAACTCCAGAGTTAAGCGTGCTTGAGCTGGAGTAGTGAAATAATGGGTGAACTATCAGGAAGTGATTTACGATATCGTGCGAGTGAGGCCAAAACATGGGGAAAGATCGAGTGGTGATTGCAGGGTCAATAAACAATAATTTCGAGCCTTGAAAAAGTTAACGCACGATCATCTGACGGGATGGGGCCCACGGTCTGAGAGAGCGGGCGTGGGTGGCCCATTAGCCGTGGGCAGTCGGGGTGTTACAGGTTTGCCATTCACTGAAGCATTTAATATATTTAAAGTCTAACTCTCTATCTCTTTAGATTTCACAATAGTATTCCATGCGATCCATGACATCTTTTTATTTCCTTGTTTTGCATCCCACCAGAATTTGGTCAATGCGGATTAGATTCTCTTACAAAGAGAGGTGGAGAGTTTGAATCACTGCATAGCATGTTTAGGGATTGTTGTTTATGATATCTTGAAGAATGGAGATATACTGGTATTTGTCTACAGAAAAGAGACTATAATCAGCAAAAAAGAGGTGATTTACTCTAAAATATGAGTAGCCACTTGGATCCCTTGCATTTTCTTATCCTCTTGAGCCTTTTGTATAGACCCGACATGATTTCACTATAGAGAATGAAGATATATTCTCATAGAGGGTCTCCTTGTTGGATTCCCTTATATATTTTAACTTTTCCTTCATATGATGTTGTCACCAATGGTCATTCCTTAGACAAATGAAGATTGGTTTTCCAAGACCAGGCCAGGGAGAACTTGTTTGAGCTTAGCTACCAATTTGGAGATTACGTATAGAAGATGTTGCAAAGTGCAATTGTCGTTAATCAACAACTGACTTAGCCCCTGAGCCTTTCATAATCAATCTTACATGAGTATCATTAATGGTTCTTGGAAAGATGCTGGATGTGAAGAATTTTTGAATTTCAGACACATTATTATTCCTAACAGTGGTTCAGTTTGCTTGGAAGAAACTTGCAGATAATCCATACGAGCTAGGAGCTTTGTCTGGATGGATTGCAAGTAGAGCTAAATGAATCTCTGAAGCACTAGGTAAAGTGACTATTTGTTGGTTAATGTCATTTGAAATCTTAGAAGATAGATCCTCCCAGACAATCTGGTTTCTTTCTCCAGGGACAGACGTAAACAAGTTACTGAAGTACTCCACAATGGTACCGTAATTTTCTTTTTCGGTAAATACATCCCGTTAAGCATTTTCCAGAACCGAGAAATTATTGATATATCTTCTTCCTTTTGTGATGGAGTGGAAGTATCCCGAACTTTTATTTCCCAATCTGAGCCAAGAGTTACTACTTTTTTGTTTCCAATAAGCTTTTTCAGCGAGGTAAGAATTTCTCAGATCACAGTTAAGTTTTTGACCAGGTTCTCATCATTTATAGGTTAGAACCTACAACTTAGCAATCCATCCTTAAACCTAGAAAACCTTAAATCTTAAGAGGTGAATTACTCAAACATAATAAAAAAAAAACCCAAGATGAATGATAAATTCTGGATAATTATATTTAAGAGATAAAAATAGGAGTTTAACAGCTTCTTTCTGCTAAAAGTTCTGACTTGTCTCTCCAAAAGTTCTGAAAATAAAAAGTGTAACCTAAATAATGACTTTATGAATATAGGTTAAAACACGTCTGAGACTTGTTTGAAGATAAGAGAAACTTCTAGGCAAAACTACAATTCTTGAAACTTCTTTAAAACACGTGCAAGATTTTTGGTGCACGATGGGTGTTAACCGACACCAAGGTGGGTGTCGACCATCACCCTGTCAAAAGATGAAACCGAAGTTAAAATTTTCAGGTGCAACTCTTTGTATGCTACAAGTGCTCCAACATCTTCAAACTTGTTCAAAACGTACTTGAACCTACAATGACTTTATAATGACTCGATATAATAAAGAGTCAAAAACATGACTTATATCATGGTCAAAAAAGTTATAAAAAACCATAATATATCATCTCCCACAAGACTTATTCTTTGTTTTCCCTCAATCAAAACAAAGAGCTAAACATATGAAAGAGATTTGAAAACGTAGAAACTCACTTACTCTCTTAAACACCACTTTTACCATTTCATGTTACAAGCCACATCAAATACTACCAACCATAGAAAGTACTTCCTTGTATTCAACCTCATCTTAACAACCTAACCATTTTCACCCCACATCTCATAAGACATATCCAAGATCACCCATCACTGAACTCATTTAAGAGCATAAAGTGCATATTCATCGAGGGAGTAACGATTAAATGATACATAGACTCTTACCCATTTCAGGTTTCCGATAACATAGACAATTTTAATCTGGTTCCTTTCCTCACCTTGTTTCACTTCTTTCAGTTGGATTCTATTTTTCTTTTTCCTTGGCAAATATGTAGGTGAATAATGGGGACACATGAAATTTTCTTACTCCTCGCTTCCACTTTCAGTTGGATTCTATTTTTCTTTTTCTTTGGCAAATATGTAGGTGAATAATGGGGACACATGAAATTTTCTTACTCCTCGCTTCCACCTTCATGTTATCATTCCAATCAAAATAAAACAATGGGGTCATGAGAAATTTTCCTACCGCTTTACTACTCATAAATCATTTCAATATTTTCTAATTTTTGACTGAAGGGAAGAGAGAGGGGAATCATACTCACACATACCTATCTTTCCAAACCTGAATCATGAATCTGATCCAATGTTATCAATACCCAAGACAAGATATTAAAGTAGATTAATGTTGGAGGCTAGTTTTGGATCTTTTGGACACTCTCACAAGCATGAATGTTATTGGCAAATCAATCCACTGGTGTTTCCATGCCATACAATATGCAATCAATTACTCAGAGAACGATGCTAAGGTATCAATATTGTATGGTTAGCTCCAAAGAAAGTTCATAGTTCTCGAATGACTTTATTTTGACTCAAAAAATGACAAATGGCTCGAAAAAAAAGCAAAGTGTTAGCAACTACCTCCCCTAAACTTAAAAAAAACTCTCCTATTGTTGTATAGTATGAAGTTGGCGAAAGAAACAACTAAAAATAAGTAAAATCAATGAAAATAAGAGAACATACATGTGTTTGGGATGAGTGTCGATAACCACCAAGGGTAGTCTCGACCGACGCTGCCTTCTGCACGACACAAACCTTTTTTTTGATAAAAGAACACTTACTAGTGGGTTGAGTCCTACCAATTGCTTTTTAAGCCATAGCTCGGCTTTTGGAGGTTGGATTCAGTCTGGATGAGAGTGGGAACTTGCTTCAAAATAAGCCCCATTGTCCAATAGCTCCAGCTGCATCATACTACTCATGAATCCCTTCACATCATAATGTCCTTTGTCTTACAACTCAAAAAGTGAGAACTACTCAAACTTTTGGAAAAGACTGTGAAATGCCTCTGCTTTGCACCTTGTACTCAATCACACAATCAGAGAGGTTGTGAGTGAGGGTCTCCCTTGATCTTTTCTCCCTTGATCTTTTTTGCTCTTCATCTTAATTTTCCCCAGACTTATGTGGTTTTATGTTAATGTCTCTATCCAAGACTTCTTCGAAATCACTTCTATCACTTCAGTCTTCCTGAGAAGCAGTTATAGGCAAGGGAATATCATTCATACCAATGTTGAAGGCTAGATGCATACCTTTTTCTATGGCACATCCTTGTAGTAGACATTCTCATCGATGTTTTGCAAAGGAGATTATGCCCTTATACATGTCAAGTACTGCACATACTATAACTAGAAAAATTCTTCCCAAAATGAGAATCATAGGTGAATCACTTTCCATCTCCAACACCTAAAAGTCAATGGAAACAATGCAATTCCCAACTCTCACATCTATATTGTTGATATTACCTTGTGGAGATTTTGTTCAGAAGTTTGCGAATGACTTAATATGCTTGGAAGCTTATGTGGCAAGTCATAATCTCTCACCAATGTCCTCAACAATGGCTCCAAAATATGATATGCTCAAATTAATCCTAATGAATAACTCTACAATCTCAGAGGTATAATGTAGTACTTAGAAAACATATCCTTGTAGACTCAGATCACACAATAGACTTCTGATTTTAAATTAAACTAGACAAGTAAATAGAAAGAAAGTAATCAACACAAAGTAAAAGAGGTTGTAAGGCAGATGGAGAAAGCATTAGACGTTGGGAAATCCACATGTATATCAGAATTCCAGATCAACAAAATTGCAGAGGTAATATATGTCTAGATCTTAGAATTCCGCATATTTTTGCGAATTCAATCACTTTAAACACAATTAAGTGCAAGTTTGATAAGTTCACTAAATCCATAAACAAAATCTCTTTGCATATATGTATTTAGCTGATCTAAGATTTACTTATGCAATCAGTAATATTTTCGTAACTACTGGTTAGCCTAAGATCTAGATTTTAGGTTGTCAATCTAAATCTATCATTAAGAACAATCCAGATGAAGAATGCAATAGATTACCGTAGCAGTTCTATCAACTTAGCAATCCATCCTTAACCTTAAATTTAACAGGTGGATTACTCATTTATAATCAAAGAACACAAAGAACAAAAGATTACTGATAAAACCTGCATAATTATATTAAATAGATTAAAACATGAGTTCAAAATCTTCTCTTTGGTAAGATTTCTGACTTATCTCTCCAAAAACTCTCAATAATAGAATAAAGTGTAGCCAAAACAATGGACTTTGGAATAGTAAATATAGGTTAAAACATGTATGAGACTTATTTGAAACTAACGGAAACTCATGGGCCAAATTGCAGGTTCTTGAAACTTTTTTAAAAATGCATGCAAAATTTTGGTGAAGGATGGGTGACAACCGACGCCAAAGTGGGTGTCGATCATCACCATGTAAAATATTAAATCCAAATTATTCTTTTCAGGTGCAACTCTTTATTCTCTCAAGTTCTACAAAAGCTCCAAAAAATTTCAGAACATATAAGAACCTACAATGACTCTAAAATGACACGAAATAGATAAAAAAAAACTCTAAAGCATGACTTATATCATGGTCAAAAACCCATAAAACTATGATTTATCAGATACCCATACTTGAGAGACTTTCTTTTTTCGTGACTCCTAACATATTTATTTGTTTTTTTTTCAAAGGAGGTTTTCTTGGTTCCAGAAGGGGAAGATCAAACTAAGATTCTTGAGAAAGTCCATGTTTAGCAAAAGCTGGGATTCTTTCTGAGGACTGAATGGTTGTATCTTCTTGTTTGGGTTCTAAGTTCATCATAGTACCTTCAATAGCCATATTCCTAACAACTTCCTCAGATTAATTCTTCTCCGTAAATCTCATTCATTATTTTCTTGCAGCGCATTCAGTTGGATCTGCACAAGTTACATACTATACCATGACTTCCCTGGGCTCTTCGTGAGCCTCAATAGTGGCTTCAACAAGGAAAAAGACATCAGTGTGGGGAGTAGGAGTGGCGGTTAAATCTCCCGGGTTAGAGGATTTACCCCTTCTGTCTTGTTGCCTGTAATATGGGGATTCAATACCTCGACATCATTATTTTTATGGTCCCTAGCTATTCTCACAACAGATAGCCCATCTCTAAAGAAAAAATGTTCAGAGTCTTCTTCATGTATCCACCCATCTAGGACCTTCAGGTCTTAGGTCATGGTGTCTAGAAGTATGATCAATTATGTTGTCTCGCATGGGGTCACCATATGAAGGTCTCTCGAAAGAGAAGGTTTCAAAAACCTGGTTTTGGTGCCCAAAGTTGGAGTTTCTTGCATCATGCATAACACCAGAGTTGATGGCTTACATCCTTCCTAATAGCAGACCCACCTGAGTGTTGAGTTCTCTGAGAAGGTAAATGTTGTGCTCTCTTAGTAGTAGTTTCTTTTTGTTGTCCATTTTCTTCTTCTTAGCATCTATGCTTTGAGGGAAATTTTTTTTCTCATGGTTTAATAATGACATATTTTTCAGAACTTCTCAAGATTTTTGTACAAGAGGGAAGTGGAGCCCTCGTCGCGTTCTCAACCTCGGGTTCTCACCCTCGACCCGGTTGACGCGTCCGCTTCCAAATGTTAGTAAGCCTCTTCATGCCTCTTTCATAATCTATCCGTTTTAGGTTGCATGTTTTTTCATGGTATAAGAAGTGAAACTTCAAGAGTTTATCTATAAGAAACTTCAAGAGTTTATCTATAAGAACCTTCTCACTGTAAGCGTTGCACTGTCTTCACACCTAAAATTATTAAGCAAAGTATAATCATCTTAAAACTATGGCTCAAAGGTTATCTTATGCTGAAAAGGGTAAAGGAAACTTAAGGAACAACTTACACCGAGAAGGTTCTTAGAGATAACTCTTGAAGCGGCATGAAAAAACATGAAGAGGCATGAAAAAACTATGGCTCAAAGGTTCACTTTTTATACCATGAAAAAACATGTAAGCTAGAACGAATATATTATGAAAGAAGCATGAAGAGGCTTACCGGAATTTGGAGGCCGACGCGTCAACCGGGGTAGAGGGTGAGAACCCAGTGGTTACTTATTCAGTGTTTAGAAAATCCCGTAAATTTAAAATAAAAGATAAATAATTTGAATAAACAGACGAACGTCGTAGTTTTTTGGCCACTGAGGACGAAAAGACCTTTAGATTGAAAGAGGAATGAGCACAACAAACACTGGCTAAAGACATTCTTCTACTAGCATACCAGAAAGAAAATTAGAAAAATTAACTTCTTTTGACTCACACAATTATAATTGTTGACAATATCACAAAGAAAAGTTAAATAATCAAATTTAAAGAAAAAGTTTTAACTTGGTATTGAATTAACCAGTGGAGGTAGAACTCAAGCATGTTTAAATATTAAAAATTAAACAAAACTATAAATAATTAACATTTAAATAGAGCTTTTGACAGGAAGGAGACTGGAAATACACTGGCTGGAGAATTGTGTTGTGGAGATGATAAAAGATAAATTAATAGATTAGATACTAATAAAATAAAAATAAAGAGGAGAACACACGAAATGAGGCAACAATAAAGGAAGGGATGTTGAAGGTAAAGGGAACAAAGTAGGACCCAAAGAGAACGTCAACATGGCACGATAAGAGGGATTTCCATGTGGGGTTAGGCCATAGCCATGTCACCATCTTTCTGTACGCGTTTCTCGTTTCTCACCACTTTCTTTTCCCAATTTAATTCCTTATTTTATATATTTATATGAACGCAAATATCACTAATACCAGCATTTTTAGGGTTTTGATTTCTTAATGGTAGAATCGCTTCACGATGAGACGGTCAGTTATCATGAATATCATAGTTGAAAGTAGTCATGCTACTTCTAGCCATACCAAATAAAATCGAACACACCAAACTGAACTTTTGTGTTTCCAAAATTTGATCACTTTTGAGCTCTAAACCAACGGTTTAATTCAACAGTTTAAAAGTTATCACTTTCTCTAAATTGGTAAAGAATCAAACAATCGGAACTGATAGCTTGTAAAGTGTTGAACTAAACTAAACTATAGTTTTATGATAATTAAAAATATATGACAAACAAAAGAAGTGAATCATATAGAAGTGAACAACCTAAACTCGCATGTCTTGTTGGAAGAGTCGAGATATGGTCATTGAGTTTAATGTTTTGTTGTCGTCATATTAGGAAGATTGTTCATGTGCCACTAGCTACCCGAAACAATGAATAAAGTTCCAAGCAAAATAAATAATTCTAACACTATTTTTTTGTTAATATAAGTGGGAGTTTCGTAAGAATATGATGTTTTGAACCATTGAAAATTAATGGTAATCGAGACTATAGATTTAAAATCCAGAAATTTTGCGGTTTGTAAAAAAACATTAGGTTTTAGTTTTAAATCTATATTCGAAAAGGGTAATTTTACCTATTTCCTGTCAAATGATCGAAGAGCAACGAGAAACGGGGCCCCAACAAACGGGAAATGTGTTGCTGTGTTGGTAGTCGAAAGGAATGCCCCCTTGAGCACACTAGACAAATGCCTAATTCCATGCATGCATGCTTTCTTGCCTCACCATTTTCAGTTTTCCACTATAGACTATTACAAATTAATGGATCATCACATTTCAGTTTCTCTATTCCCTATTTAGAACTCATTTAAAATAAACAATTAGTTAAATTGCTACTTCCGTTGATTAATTAAACATTTTATTTAATATAGGTTTCTAAGTTGACAAAACATTTTACCAAACAAAGTTTACAAAACAAAAACATCAGTAAACTATTTTAAAATATATTCTCTAAAGTTTACTGTTTAGACTATTTCTTGTCTAACGAACGCGAAGCATTAACTTTCATGAGTTCTTTACAACATTACCTGGTTTTTTTGTAACAAAACAACATTACTTGCATTTTTTTTTCCTTTTTAGAACTAGGTAGGGTATGAAGATGTGCATCGAAAGTTGTGAAGCAGATTACAAAATGTACTGATTTATTTTGAACTTTTAATATTTGTTCTAAATTGCACGAGATACTAAAACTTACGTTTCTACTATGTTTCATGTTGGCTCTGAATGAATGTACTCATCAGAGTAAACTTTTACTTTTGAATTTAAATTTGAAGATGCAACCATTAGCTTATCGATGTCATAGTTTACCTTTAAGTAGTTGCTGACGTAGACGACGTATTGAGTGGTGAAAATCATGTGAAGTCAAGATGTTGATCTGAAGTCATGTAGACTTGGAGAGTAAGTGTATATCTTAGAGAAAAAACAAGAGGAATAAACGTGGAGAACAAGTTTATGACTTAAAGGAATATGAATAAGTGTAAGTTCAAGAAAAGGAAAGTTGCACTTATTGATATGGAAGATGTTCATACTCATGGATTCTTTGGACAAGGGTTTAGGGAACATGGAGAATAACTATAAAATAGCCATGAGATCGTCTCTATTGAGACAAAGAAACAAATGCTAGTTTAAAAAGAGAAAGAGAATCTCTTGGAAGTATCCTTAGTCATTTTGAAGCAGATGCTTAAGTATGTGACGGCAAAGAGCCATAAGCTAGGTAGCTTAGGAATCTTTCAATAGCAGTTGTTAGGGTATTAACAGACTGTGCAAAGCTGATCAAACAGATCTTCTAATAAATTGCTTCAGGCGATTTCTAGTAAAAGCAAAAGGTGTTTGCTTGTACTTTGTCTCTCGAGTTATCTTATGTATTATTGTATTGTGGTATCATCTTTACACTTAAAATTGGTATCATAGTGGTTCACCTAAGTTATCGTTGTGATCATGAAGGTGAAGATGGGCACAATTGTTATGCAGAAGGCAATAATGTTGAACGCGGACCAGTATGATCATTAAAAGGCTCGCATGAAGTAGGAGATTCAAGGAATCAATGAGGATGCATGGACAGTTGTGAAGATTTGTTCGGAGGAGCCTATTGTAGTCATAGAAGATGTGAAGAAGTTCAAGCAAAAAGAGGATTGGACAGAGGCAAAAAGCAATGCATCAAAGTTTAATGCAAAGGCTTTGTCAGCATTTTTGCAGTTGTTGAAGCAGAACAGTTCCAACTGATTTAGGGAAGTACTTCAGCTAAAGAGGCGTAGGAGATCCCATTGAATTCATTTAAAGGAGATGAGAGTGTCAAGAGGACACGCCTGGATCATCTTGGATCATAGTTTGAGAATCTCAAGTGGTCTAATGTTTATTTCGTGGCAAGTTTCAGTGCAAAACTCAATGTTATATCGTATGAAGCATTTGTACTTGAAAAGAAGTACAAGAAAAATAAGCTGGTAAATAAGTTACGATGTTGTCTTCCAACTAGGTTTGCAGCTCACACTTGAAGATGACTACAAACACGGATGAACTCAAGTTTAGTACACTTATGGGTATGCTGAAGGCAGAAGAGATGGAGATAGACAATAGTCGGTCTCTACGTCAAGTAGTGCGTCAAGGAGTATAACACTTTTAGCTGACAAAGATGGTGATAGATTTCAGAAGTTTGAAGATGCCATGGGTATGCTGGCTAAAAATATTGGTAAGATGATGAATCACTCTGGTGGGAGGAATCGATATGGTCGCCAAGGAGGTGATCGTGGCAATGACATAAGAAAAGAAGATCTTCAATGCTTTGAGTGTGAGGGTTTTGGTCTTATGAGGAATGGTTGCCCTGTAGCATAACAAAAGGAACTCTAGTGTTCTGAGTGTAGAGGGATGGTGAAATCACTCAAAGATAACAACAATGAGTGCATAGTGCACTCGGTGTGGATGAGGAGGGGCTCGTGATCAAGAAGTTGATACATGAAGTGAGCCAGGTCCTCAACAGAAGATGGTCGAGAGGTAGTTCGATAAGTGCGTCAGATCATGATGCAGTACTTGTAATTTATTCTGCTGGATCAAGGGCTGTGTCATGATTATGCATGAAGAAGCAGACGAGTGTGTCTGTAAGTCTTGACATCTAGGCATCTGTTTTAGCTTAGTATGCAATCAAGCAGGGGGGATGGTGATGTTCTGATCTGGTTCTAGTCTGGTCCAGAGAATGCATATCTCATGGGGGAGAAAAACATGGTGTGGTGCACATCTCATGGGGGGGAGAAAAGACATATAGTGTGCAAATTTCCAGGTAAGGAACGTGGTTGTTGGACCAAAAGAATGTTGTGCTTGATCAGCACACAAAGCTAAAAATGAGAGATTGAAGATGCAAGCATCATCGTCTTGTAGATGTAGTCGTTGACGTAGGCGCTAACGCAGACGACATGTTGAATGGTGAATACCATGCAAAGTCAAGATGTTGAGCTAAAGTCGTGTAGACTTGGAGAGCAAGTGTATATCTTGGAGAAAATGTAAGAGGAATAAACTTAGATTGCAAGTTTATGACTTAAAGTAATAAGAATAAGTGCAAGTCGAAGAAAAGGAAAATTGCATTTATTGATATGAAAGATGTTAATATATATGGTTTCTTTGGACAAGGTCTTGGAAACGCAGAGAATAACTACAAATTAGCTATGGGGTCGTCTATATCGAGACATAAACACAGAGGTTAGTTTTATAGAGAGAGAGAGAGGGAATATCTTGGAGGTGTTCTTGGTCGTTCTGATGCAGAAGTACGTGACGGAGGAGAGCTATAAGCTAGGTAGCTTAGGAATCTTTTAGTAGTAGATGTTAGAGTTTTAACAGACTAGGTAAAGCTAATTAAGCAATTCTTGTAATAGATTGTTTAAGGAGATTTCTAATAAAAGCAAAGGTGTTTACTTGTATTTTATCTCTCAAGTTACCTTCTTTATTATTGTATTGTGGTGTCATCTTTGCACTTACATAATTTTACTTTTATTCTAACTTTTTCTTACCAATCAAGTAAAAATATGAAAAAGTAAAAAATTATCTCGGCTTTGATGAAAATCTAAATGTAGAATAATAACGTTTTTTACTATACGAGTATCTCCAACCATAGACCTTATTCTGAGATGAGTAAAACCTCAAAATAAGGATTTGAGGGTTGATTGCTCCAACCATAAATCCTTAAAAAAATATTTAAAAATTTATTCATTTTCATTATAGGGTTTCACAATATAAAATTTACTAATAATGATATAATTTCATAAATACATATAAAACATACTTTTAATATATTATATAACACACAACATTAAAACATTATATAATAAAAGATATTATAAATTACATGTATAATAAAAAACACACATACACACAAATTTGAAAATGATACATATAATTACCAAATTACTCGAACATTATTTCCGTAATGCTCTCATATGTGCTCATTTAATGCATTTCGAAGTGATAAATGAATTTTCTTATTTTAAATTTGCAGATTACGAGCTAGATATTTTTGAAATCGGGTATGTTCATTTACTTCTATTTCAACAGTTACCTCAAGCATTGATCTTGCATGTCTAATTAGTGCATTGATATCAAGTTCATCTTCGATTATCATGTTATGTATTATGGTACACACTGTCATTATATCATGCATGTTTTCTTTCTTCCAGTAACGTGCAGATCCTACTATGATAGCAAACTTAGATTGTGGAATTCAAAAGGCACGTTCAAAATCTTTTCGACATGCTTCTTGTTTTGCTGTAAAAAATTATTCTTCGGCCTTGGGGATCTATTATAGTTTGAACAATGGTTAACCATTTTGGATAACTACCATAGACTACATAGTAACTCATATTATACCCATTTTCTTGAATAGTGTAATTGACAAGAGGTAATAAGTCACCTGCTGACTTTATGATTTTATCAAACGAACAAATTCTTAATTTCTTAAAATAAAATGCATCAACTAAGAGTAAAAATTACGAGTTTCAGCAATTACTCTCCAAAATCATGTAAAACAAATTAGTCCTAAAAGAATGAGAACGAGATGATAAGATATTACTAACAAATTTAGACTCTCTCGATGATGATACACATGAGTATATCGATTGAAAAAAGCAAGAGTCATGCAAAAAGAAATCAAGAGCAGTAACAACCTGCATTTGATACAAATATTTATCAACCATATTTCGATTATCTTGGAGGCTCAGGACCTTGTTAACCGATGAATTTTGGTACCACTTGTAAGATATGTAATATTTAAGTGTTTATGTATTTTTTTAATTTGTGTTAAATTTTTAATATATTTTTTATTTATTGTGAGCTTTATTTAATGTATTTTCTATTGTGTGAACTTTATTTTAATATTATGTAATATTTATCGTATTTTATTTTGGTGGATTTAAATTTTTATAAATTAATTTTAGTACATATATTTGTGAGGACTAAAAATAAATAAAAAGTATTTTGAGGTTTAAAAAAGTGAAACCTCAAATTTGAAATTTCATTCAAACCTTAAAATTTGAAATTTTAAAATTGAGTTGAAATGGCAAAAACCTCAAAATTTGAAGATTTGCAATTGTGTTGGAGATGCTCTAAGGGGGTGAAAACGAGAGTAATACAATCTCTCTCTTTTTTATTTATTTATTTGCGCTCCATTTCTCTACTTTTTTACCAATCACAACCATTGATTATATACCACCGATTTGGCTTTCTAAATTTGGATATGTTTTTAAGTAGTAGAGTTAATTGTTGGAAAATTTATCTTTGTTCTAAATTATCTGTATACAAATTATCATTTTATTATTTTTTTACAACGAACAACTATTTTATTACTCAAACTTGAGGTGGTCTGGGTAACCAAACCGGAATAGAACAACCAATGTAACACAATTCACGATAAAACGATATTGCAGTCTTAGCTAAAAAGTCTGAAATTCCGTTTTGTGCTCTAGGGGTATAAGATATCTTGAAGTCTAAGAAGTATATCAGCAACGTCTGTATCACCTCCAATTTTAATGCGAAGCTTGGCCAAGCGTGAGGCTCCTTTATCATTGTGATCAGATCCTTGCAATCCGTCCTGAAGCTCTAACATGTCGAGTGTTGTAGCTTGCTCTCCATTGCCCATCACAGTGCCTCCACTTCTGAATGTAAGGCAGTCTCACGCCGTCTTAAGTTACATGTCCCCATTAACTGAATATTTCCCAAGCTATCCTTCCAAACTCAGCCACGACCACTAAATTGTGTGTGGAAGTCCATGAACCATCCACCATACATATATTATCCAAGCTTATAACTTGGAGATCCTCAATAGTCTGCTCTTGTTGATTAGGGGGAACCATTTCATTTGCATTGAACCATGTTTGGCATTCACTTTCTGCATATCAAACTAACTCCAAAGTATCATTGTCTATCCCTCGAAAGAGTTTGTCATTCTGAGCCTTCAAAATATACCAAATTATCCAGGGACAAGGATCTCTGTCTAAATCGGATTCGACGATGCTATTCTTTCTCAAGAAAAGGTAGTCCATATTGTCATAAATACTTGGTAGCGGGAAAAAACTAGGACTAGATGGTGTTGAGGAAAGGGGCCAAGCTTGTAAAGCTGGAGAACATTCAAATATGGCATGAGTAACAGTTTCTTCTGGTTCACCTCATATGGGGCAGTAATTATCGCATCTCATATTGCGTCTCATTAGATTCCTTGTGACTGCCACATGATTTGTTATCAGTTTCCACATGACTTGTTATCAGTTGCCACATAAGATGGCATATCTTCTGGGGTGCTTTAATTTTTCAAACAAAGGCTTGGAGCTTAGTTATACTCGGTTCCAAGACATTCTTCTAATCCTCAATTCTCAATAAGTTTCGAGCAACCCAATATCCAGACTTAATCGTGTCTTGACCATTCTTTGTGTAACTCAAGCAGAAGATATCCCGTCGATTAGTTGAGCTTATGGCCAAACTTTGAATAAAAGAGATGTCGTCAGGGTCAACATAGTTCCTTAGTAATCCAACATCCCATTCCTTTGCCTCTATATTAACAAGATCACTAACGCACAATTTCGGATGTAACACCGGTGCAGAAGGTCGAGCCGGTCTAGCCAGTGTGACATGGATCCAAGGTTCCTCCCACACATTGACCTCATATCCGAAATGTAGTTTTGTCTAATTCCGAGTAACAATAGTTTCCGCGCCGCTGAGATTCTAGTCAGTACATAGGATGGATTGCTTACAGAGCCTTCTCGCAAAGGCGAGCTCATTTTGTAGTATGTTCCCTTCAGAACTCGAGCGACCAACAAATCAGGGTATTGAACAATTCGCCATAGTTTTTTTTGCTAATAGAGCCAGATTAAAGTCATGCATCATACGGAAACCTATCTCACCTTCTTCTCTTGGTAAACAAAGTTTTTCTCATTTTGTCCAACGAATCCCTCTCTTTGGTGGGTTCGAACTCCACCAGAATTGTGCAATGGCACTTGCGAGATTTTCACATATCTTCATCGGTAGCAGAAAGCTAGACATAACATAAGTCAGAAAAGCTGACAAAATAGATTTAATTAGCACTTCTTTCCCTTCTTTTGATAGCCATCTATATGTCCATCCGTTCAATCTATTCATTAGTTTGTCCTGTAAGAAAGCAAATAACCTGCATTTTGAGCCACTAATATCTTTTGAATCCCTAAATATGTCCCCATTCCTCATTCATTCTGAATTTTTAGCGTATCTTTAATCTTATGTCTAACTTCTACACCAACCCTCTTACCAGAGAGTAATGAGGATTTCTCAAAGTTAATACATTGGCCAGATGCTTGTCCATATTTCCTGACTACTTTCATCATTTCTTCACATTCACGAGGTTTCGCCTTACGGAAGAAAAGACTATCATCAGCAAAGAAAAAGTGGGGGTACCGAGGGACATGAGAGAGTAACACGCATCCTTGTTATTTTCTTTTGGTTCTCTACATGATTAAGAAGGCTAACGAGCGTTTCCGTGCATAGAATAAAATGAAAGTAGACAAATAATCTCCTTGACATAGACCTCTCTCCGAGGTGATATTTCTCCTTGGTTGACCTTTCATAAGTACCTTGTACTTCATCGATGATATACACCTCATTATCTATTCAGACCAAGTTTCCGAAAATCCTATTTTCTGCATAACAACTTCGATAAACAACCACTTCATCCTATCGCACACTTTACTCATATCCGTTTTGATGGCCATCCTTTTTGTTCGTCCACTTGGTTTCGTCCGTAAGGCATGAAACCTTTCATTATATTATTATTATTTTTAAAATTATCAATATTTTCATATTAAAAATTTTAGGCTAATCATACTTTTTTGGTTATGTAATTGATTGTATAGCTTTTCATGTGTTGGATAATTCAAGTGTACGAAAACAAGTTTTATGTCATAATTCGTATATTAGAAAATTAAAATTAGTTTTTATTTTTTGAAATTGATGAGATCAAATTTATTCTACTTGGACAAAATGCGCATTACTTTATTTCTTGGGAAATTTTTCATCAGAGCAAGTCATCGTTGTAGGATTTGGTGAACACGGTAGGGGACTGACTGGATCACATAGTGCAAACTCAATGGTAAAGAATGTCAATTGAGACCCTTAAATATTTATATAACCTGTAGATAAAATTTGAGGGGAAAATCATTAGCACAATTTGCACATTTTACCTATTAACCGCCTCACTCAACGTTGCTTCTGATAGATTTTTTTTTTAATTGATAGTTTAAATTTGATGAAAATAATATCTGGATCCATGTTATGTAGCAAATTTTTATACACTAATTTAACAAAAATGTTGTCATAAGGGATGCTTCTCGTTTTGAACTTTAGCTAAAGAATATTAAATCCTAAGGAAACCAAATAGGAAAATCATGAAATCGAGAATTGGTGTTTTAGCCCATTTTCGAATTTTGTATCTCCCATTTTTGGATAGAGAACAATCAGTTTTTACTTAGACTTATTTATCAGTACGGTTGATGAAAATGAGAGTGAAAGTTCGAGGGTACTACGTCTTCTACTATTTTACACTCTTGCCAAATGAAATGAATGGTTATTTTTGAGTAGATATACCTCAGTAAGAATAAGTAAAGCTTATCTTGTGCTGTGTCCATGAGTAGTTCCAGGATTCTATCCCACTGTGTTGTACAGCTAGTTGAAGGATTTGTTTTTGTGATGCATGTCCATACTTCATCCGAGTACTTGCAAGCAAATATGAGTATCGGAGCCGGGGTTCATCCCACTCCAATCCCGATCCACAAATCTGGTTTTGTGTCACTAAGGTCTATAAGAAAACAATGGGTTCAAAAGCCCATCCCGAGCTGAGAAAAATAATCTGCGTGAAGGTGATACAGTCAAACTGAAACGTAAAGAAGATCAAGGTATTAAAAACGATCATAAAAGCACATGATTTTCGCCAGAAATTACGCCACCATTATGATCCACCTAGGAACACCTATAAAAGAGGAGCCAAAAAAAAGAAGGGGATCCCAATTCTCTCATATCAAACCTATAGTCTAAATACCTTTGTACTCTCTTGTAAACTGATACCCTTTGGCTCTCTATAGTTGTACCTTTTCATATTATCAATAAAATATATATTTTTCAATACAAGATCATCATTATACATTCAATTTCTCAATTACTTATTCAGCACGCTAACCCTAATTTCTAAATTGGATTTTGAGATGCATCATTTGGCACTAGATAGAAGGAGAATCAACAAAAAAAAAGCATATGAATATTCTGACATTAAACACACATCGAAATGACTAGACAAGACGTATCTGGTGCTAGAGGAGCAGTGAACGGCTCTAACAGCAAACCTTCCTCAAGACGGAGTGCCACAACTTAACTCGGATGGCACCCAACCGATTTGGATACCACAACTCAACGCAGATGAAAATCCGCCAATTCCAGCTCGAACAGCGGAGCTAACGGTAGTGCCAGCCATTGACATGGACACCTTACTAGCCGATGCACCTGAAACTGTACAACATGTTCTTTTTATTTTTGTTCAACGTGTAGTTAGTAGAACACTGCAAGGCAGCAAGCTCTGAAACGTCTGGAACAAATCACTAAGACCCAAGAAGAGCAACATGTTTGGATCAACAGACTAGTGGACCCATCACCAATGACTCCACACAACGCTTCTCTAGGAGGATGAACGACCTCAACAATGGTCAAAAGAATGGATAACAACCATAGGTCACTCTCAGACGATGAAGAGGTGATCATAGAAGGCGAGATTGCGATCTCAAATGAGATTTAGAATGGACCCAAGCTGAACTTTGAATGATACAATATCAGATTCATCGAGCCACAAGATTGGTTCTCCCGATTACTGCCAACTCTTCGCCGAGAATCAGGCAGGAGCCACTCTCAATTAGTTTTCCAGATTGGAGGCCAATACTATTAACAATTCCAACAGCTGTCAACTGTATTCATGAAATATTATTCCATGTTCATAGAAAATGAGCTTCTGATACCGAACTATGGACAATTTCCCAAAAGGAAGAAGAGTCACTCTGCTCTTTCACTGGAAGGTTCAAGACCGTTCTCCACAATATCACTGTAAGCGACGACACATGTATATTCACACAATGAAATGCCTTATGGTATGAATCACACTTTTGTGAATAACTTTACTTATAAAACCAGACACTCTAGAAGACGCTCTTCACCGAGCTTCAATGTATATGGAAATGTAAGAAGAAAAGAAAGACCTTGCTGGAAAACATGTGCCGACGTCAAAATCTAAGGATTAAAGACATGAAGAAGCAACGACCGATAAAGAGGACATGGAGGATCAAAAAGTGACAGGTTCCTCCAGAGATCGGACCAGTAAGTTCAGCAAAGGAAGCAAATCTTATGATTTCACAGAGAAAGAAACTTCAAAACCTCGATCAAACAAACTGAGATCAGATACATGGAACATGGAAGAAGGAAGAAGGAAAAAAAGACAACACCAAAAAATTATATGATTTTCACAACAGAGGAGGACATACCACTCAAGATTGTTATGGCTTCCGAAAGTTTCTTTACTCCAAGTTTTACACAGAAGGATTAACACAGCTTGAGGAATCTCTCCCAAAAAATCACGACAATGCAGACACCCCCAAAAGAGATTGGGAGGCAAGGATCTTGAATTCAACTGGCCTGCCGACCTCAATAAAAAGATTCAACATGATAATGGAAAGAAATCCCTTCTGTGATGATTTGGTACGTGGGGTATATCAAGCGAGTCAAGGTCGTATCTATAGGATTATGGAGATGATAGAAGATGACACAATCATAGAATTCACGGAATAGGAAACATAAAACTTGGACTAGCCACACCACGATGCACTGGTCATAGAGATAATGCTAGAGGATTGCAAGATAACCATATCGTTAGTTGATACTGGCAGATCGGTAAACAATATTTACAAAGACACTCTGGATAAGACAGAACTAAATGACCTCCAAATCAAGACATCCAAGCAACCTCTGACAAGTTTCAAAGATTCATCTCAAACTCCCTTAGGGACCATAAAACTTTTGACCTATATCGGCAGAGTCATGTTGGACATGAAGCTTACAATCATTGTCTCCCCTGATATTTGCAATATTATTCTCAGAACACCTTGAATCCGTCCTATGAGAATCATTCCATCAACCCATCACCAGTGTATCAATTTCCCAAATGTTGAGGGGATAACAACAAGACGAAAAAAAATTCATTTTACAAAGAACATTAGATCTGAATATTTACAAGCTCCTAAGCTCAGAGCCCATGCACTCACTAAAACAAATTCCTAAGCTCTAGCTATTCACAAGCTCCAAGATTTGAGCTCTTATGCTCACTACATCGAGCTCCTTAGCTCTACCTATGTACGGGCTTCTAAGATCTTTCTATTTTACAACACCCTTGGCTTAGAGCTCTTTAGATTTTTCCATTGGTACGCTGGCCAAGCAGTAACTGATCTTATAGCGCATCTCGCATAGGTGTATTGGTGAAATGAAAACCTCGCCATGAGCAGCATCATTTGAGTTCACTCATAACGCTGCCTGAGCGACCTTAAGCACACCTATTTGAACATAAATCCAAGCTCTCTTGCAAACATTTGAGAAATGCGGAAACTACCAATCATCCAAAAAACTCTCAAGTGGGTACAAGATAAGCCATATTCTCTCACCTAAAACCGATTCTGATACAAGATAAGCTAAACTAAACTAATTTCACATCTAATTTTAACCGGTAAGTGGGTTAGCCTTCCTTCATCTAGTGTTACTTATACATATTAAACAAAGCTCTTTGCAAATACTACTTCAAACACGATAGTTCAAGATAAAACACAAAAAATATTGGATAAAACTCTTCCTACGCATGGGCACATGATAAAAACCCTCTTGGGAACTTGAAAGTAGTCAACAATCAAAAGTAAAATCAAAAGGAGCTAGACAACCGACTTTGAGGACCCTCATCAACTGTAGAAGCAGTGACAGAACTGTTAGCCATCACTATATCCTCAAAATCACCTGAACTTGAGGTCCTTTTCTGGGTCAAACTCTACCACCTCTACCACTCCACGATCTTAAAATCCTTCAAAGATTTTTCCCACGTTTTTTGATCTTCCTCCAACCTTGAATAACCTCATTGTGTAAATTTATCGATAAACTCAATCTGGTTGGGGGCCTTCAAGACTAGGAAATAATTCTCCTATACAACCTTCAATTAAACAAAAGCCTGCATGATCTTCTCAAAATGAGCCAAGCCTCCGGCCACGATAATTCGACGAGTAGATACCTCGGCTCTCCGGACATTCCCTGCCCTCAAGACGTTCAACCTACAGACCTCCCCCTCATGATCCCTTGCCATGAGATCTAGATGTGCTTCAAATTTTTGATTTCTCCCAATACCATCTTCAAGGTTCTTTTGAAGATCAACTTCTCTTTGCTCAGCTGCCACCTTAACCTGGTTGATGTAACTCTGCGCTTCCACCAGATGAGAGCAAAGCACGAAATCTGAGCTCTCAATCTCCCTAACCTTATCCCTCATAGACAACTTCTCTGCATATGAGCTTATAAGACGATCCTCTAAAGGGTCAATATATACCAAGGCCTCTCGATTTATAACCTCTCATTTTTAATGCTGGTCGGTCCTGATAAGCACTTTCCTCAACTTCAATAAACCTCTAAAAATGGTATGAAACCACTCCTTACAACCATACAAAATACGATTCATCGGACCCATAAGCTGAAACAAAACGAGCCACAAATTCAAACTCAAAGTTTGAACACAAAAAGATAAATTAGGAGGCGAAAGATATCAGAGCATTCGATTGACTAACAACTTTGTTGGTTTCATGTTCATTGATCATCTCACCTCCTCGAGGAGCATGATTTCTGGGCAATCGAAAAATTATGGCAGAGATAAACGAATGAAACACATCACTAGAAAGAGGACCATAACCACGAGCCTCGAAGGTTATGGCTACATCTGTCACTTAAAGCCTCTACAAGGACCCCACAACCATACTTGAGATCATCTCAAAGGCCGTGAACAAAACCTCCACATGCTCAAACTCATAGACCCTGAGATGATGCGTGAAAAAGAGGAACTCTTTGGCTTCATAGGAATTACCATAGGTTGGTGCTTTGAATAAGATCTTGATTTCCTCTTTACAGCGGAACACTGAAGAACAATAAGGGGAGGTCACATCAGTAACAAAAACATGGACATACTTTAGCCTTCCCCTGTAAAAGGCATAATGACAACCCTACAAGCTACATTGTTGGCCTTCTTAATCCTTATTTCTCTCATGTTTATGACCCGGCCGACCTCTTAGCTCAGATGTAAAACGAATCTATAGGAAATCTTGCGGTGAATCGAGAAAGAAACACCGGAAGAGGAGGACGATATATGTGGTTAAAAACGCACGAAGAAAGATTTGCTCTACGCTTTCAAATACACGCAGACAAGGCTTAAATACTCACAAAGAAAGATTCAAATTAGCAAAAAGAACTCCTACCCAAAATAACATAGAGGAACACCTCAATGCGAGATAAAGTGATAGTTTCCCAATCACGCCTCAAAACGACTTTAAATTGCTCAATAACTGAGCTTAAATCGTTAGTTTGTTTGTTTCAGATTCACAAGATGCATTATAAAATAAAAGCAATCAATAAAACTAATAATGAAGTAAAAGAGACATGAGCAAGACAAGCAACCAGGATTCTCGTTCCAATCTGGCAGTACGATGTCCACAAGATCAATAGGCACAAAATTCGCATCAATCTTCGCAAAAAAATGTATCCTCTATGTTCGTGACCTTGCTAGGTGACATAGTAACAATCTGGAGATTATTGGAAAGGTATTACATACAAATATTCCCATAAATGGACTTGAAAGACGTGAAGGCCTTAAGGAGCTGTGAATTCATGCTCTGCCCGAGGTCACCAGCCAGGACAACAAGAACAACTATGGCTCAGATATCATTGATAGAAAGTTGAGAGATTTCTAGCTGACATCTTTGAATAACAGAAGACTAGGTAATGTAAAACCATAAATGGCAGTAGTTCAAAAGCGAATTATAAATGGTGAAATACCTCAGTGGGGCAAACCATGGGCCGTTGGAAATATAAGGGAGGAAAAACTCAATCTGAGGCGAATTCCCTAGAATCTTCCTCAAATCAGAAATATACTCTTCTTTGATCAACGATTTCTGAGTATAGAAAAAGGGATGGGAAGTAGCAACCAAAGGTCATTTGCCAGGACTCAGGGATGGGTTTGCAATGTCGATATCACTGTCATGACCAACATCAAAGAACAACTTGGATGAAAAACCAACTACCACATCGCTCTTAAATCTCCTAATGACGCCAGCAGGAAAGCAATAAGCTATAGGCAAGTCGTCATCATTCAAAAACCATAACATAGTATGACCTATAAAGGCATAACAGTAAAGAGTTCCAGTGTTTCTTCGATAGGATACGTCAATAGACTTTAACCAAAAAGATCAAAAAAGTATTTGAGATAAAATAAAATATGATAAAACTAAAAAAAGCAAGAGAAAGCAGAAGAAGAACATGAACTGCTAAAGCACATAGAAGAAAAGCAATACAAAAAGTTAACGCGTTGCAGCCTGAAACCTGAGGGATGAAATGCTTACAAACAACAGAGCGATTCACATTCCATGAAAGAATATCTCAATCCTCGCATCAATAAAATCTCATTGTTAATACGCCAAACCAAAATCTCGAACCGGGTTTTGAAATTTTCAAATACATCGCCCAAATCGGAATCAACAGCCGAAATGTCTACGACCTCAGACACGCCGGATTCCAGAGGGGACTATTGTTGGAGGCAGGTGTCACCCCACTCCAAACCCGGTCTAAGATCCTGGTCTAGTGTCATTAACGCCCAAAAAACATCTCGAGCTGAGAGAATAATCCTTGTCGAGTTGACAGAATAATCCCTGACAAGCTGACTTAGTCAAAATGAGACATAAAAAAGATCAATGTATCAAAGACGATCATAAATGAAAGTGGAAAATGTGTCTGATATAGAGTCATGCGAGTATTGTGTCAAGAAGTACTAAGACAAATGAACACAAATAATTTCAGAACATGAAAATATGTCTTTACTAGATCTCTTACAAGTAAAATTACAAGCTTACTTGGAAGAAATCTAGTAAATACATATGTCCTTGTTGTGATTTTTTTTTTTCGTTTGTCGTATTACTTCTTGACACAATCTTCTTACGACTCTATATCAGCCCATCTTGCAGTTTCAATTGGTATTAGTGTGGATCACCTAAGTTACTAATGAGATTATGAAGGCCTGAAGGAAGACAAAGTACATCAGGATGCATGGTAGTTGAGTTGAAGAAGTGTATGGGCACTGTATTCTAAAACTCAATCATCAAGGGGGAGATTGTAAATGAAGTGACGACTGAGTTTTAGAAGATGAAGAAAAAATATCCTAAGGTGTTCTTGTAGTAGTCGTAAAGTACTTTATGAAGTAGTACAAGAAGTGCTACGTGAAGCGAAGCTGTGTATCTGACTTGAAAACTGGACTTGGAGCCGACTTAGAGCTGAACTAAAAGTTATTTGGAGGCTAAGCAAACTAGAATTTACCTTGGAGAAAGGGTAAATCGTCAAGGGAAAATTTCCAAAAGGCTTTGAAAAGATTTAGAAATTTTCATAAGGGAAGTTTTGGAATATATCTTCCTTGGGAAGTTGGCTAAATTGAACCACGGAAATCTACTAGTATAAGTAGAGAGAGACGTGCCTTAGGTTAAATACAATATCAAAAGAAAGATCATAAGCATAGGAGTTTTGGAGTTGAATGAGAGTAGACATAAATTATAAGGGCTAGGGTTTATGAGGGGTTCATGGGTCAAGGATAGATATAGGAATGTGTTAGGCTAGTGTCTCTGTCTGAGTGTAACATGTTAGTCAAATCGGAAGAGAGTTAGTAAGACATTTTTTCTTTGTAAAGAGAAACCCATACTATTGTTTATGTTGTAGTACTTTGTGAAATAAATAAAATCATTGTACTTTTATGTATTACCCATCTTGCACTTTCGATTTGAGTACTTATAAAAGAGGAGCCAAAAGAAAAAAAATAGAGAGATCTCAATTCTCTCGTATCGAACCTACCGTTTCAATATATTTGTACTTTCTTATTAACTAATACCATTTGCCTCTCTCTTTTTTTTCCCGTATCACTCTATTTGCTTCTTTATAATTATACTTTCTCATATTATCAGTAATATATATATATATATATGTATATATTCATACAAGATTATTAGTAGAGATTTGATTCTATAGTTACTTATTCATTATGTTAATTTTTAGTTGGAGTTTGAGATCTATCAACATGTATTTGCACTCTTGACAAAAAGAACATGTCTCATACATTCTCATGTTCATAGCCTTATACCATCCCCATTGGTGGTTTTAAGGAGGTTCTTTAGTGGCGGGCCCCACCACTTTCCCTAAGAACCACTTCTAAGAATCTCTTTTTAAGAATCAGTTCTTACACTATTTTGTAGGTTTCAATGACACGCGGCGGCCCACGATTGTTTTGTTTAAATTTTTTTTTTTTTGAAAAAATCAAAGAAAAAAAAAATTTAAGAACCCTAAAGGAATTTTTATGGAGGACATGCTCTTACCACCTGTTGATAACCGAATGTGATACAATAATACAAGCCACCATATGAAAAAGTATGCAGGTGTGGAGTATGGTAACCGTATGACTTTCTATCATTATTTTTAACCGATTGCATCACACAAGGTAGTTTCCTTTTTCCTCAAAAGTTAATTCTGGTCTCATTATAATTATTCTTGAGTTCCGTTTAATTTAAACTTCAAATATTATTTGTATCATGATTATTTAATATGCTTCTTAATAAAATACGTGATGATATAGAGGATATCCATACATAGCAGTCCACACATTTCAGATGAGGTCAACATTGTAGTTGGAAAACCGGAGGTTTCATGTTGCATTACTGGCGTGTTGCTGTTTCAGAAAAACAAGAAACAAATTACAATAAAGAATGATTTTGTAGATAAAATGATTGAAAGAACATAATGGTAATACAATAAACACATAATATTTGCCGCAGACAGGGGAAATAAAGAAAGGAACCGTCACACCGCCATAAGATCTTCGGAAGATTTGAAGTTTGTGGACTTCGTTAATCACGTGCACTTCCCTTTCCTCTCGCCTTCCTCATCCTTTGTTTTTTTTTTTCTTTTTTTTTTGCTAAATATCCTTTGTTTCTTAAAACATAAATTGAAATTTATATTAATTTTTGCAACTTAATCGCCTTGCATATAGTGCAACAACCTAATTAGTATTTACAAAAAAAAACAACCTAATTAGTAACTTACAACAAACATAAAAAAATATTTTTCTTTGTTATTTGTAAAATATAATGCTTGTTGTATTCATCTATATGTGCTTTGTATGTGATTGCATATTTTATGAATATAAGACTTTTTATATATACTTGAAGCTACGACATATATTCCTAATAACCATTTTATATTTTTGATGATAAATTCTGAAAACATAACTTCGTGAAAAGGTGGTTACTAAATATTTTCAAAAAAGTGGTTACTAAATATTATATTTGACACTAAATATGCACAATTTGTTTTCATTTTGGGTACAAAAACATTAAGACCACGCAAAATATCGCTATTAATACCTACTGATAAGACAACAGAAGTAATCTATAATAAAAATGAAAATAAATTAAATTATAGAAAGGAATAAAACAATGTGGTAGAGGAGAGTAGAGGTGGCGTATGTCAGAACTTGTTTTCAGTTAAGAAGTCGTTGCTGCTTGTTTCGTAGGAAAGGCTAGTGCTCACATTTTGGCACACGTACCCTCTACCCCAAATCCAACCTTTTCATATTACTTTTAAATTGTGGTTTGTTTCATTTAGATATCCGAACATGTATGATGTTAATGATGGATGTCAAAACACTCAATGATTTAGGTTTTGTTAATGTGTATAAGAATACTTAAATTGATGATTCCGTATGAAAAATGTATATATAATTTATAATACAAGTATTATACAGATACTAATATAGAAAATATTTGATAACAAAAAAGTACAAAGGTGAAAATCCAGATTAGTAAGTAAGAATTTGAATTTTCTTCTTATTTTCCTTGGCCTCTCTCTTTTATAAGCCTTCAAGAGTAGATCAGAACGACCACATGATCTCTCGAGAGTATCGAGGTCTTTATTGATTGGTTTTAATGTTTTGACTCTCATTCATCTTTAGTTTGATTGTGTAAGCTCGGCATAGGCGGTCTCTTCAGCTCAGGATGGGCTTGGGCTTGCTGTCTTTTTCGGTCTAGATGACTCTGGGTCGGGCTCTTGGATCGGGTATGGAGCAGGTAAAACCCACCTCCAATAATAGCCTCCCCCGAAAATGGCTTGTCCCGAGTTAGCTTCCATGTCAGATGCATATTCCCAACTGGATGGTGTGCTTGAGGTCATTGGTTCTTTGCTTTAAGACCTGGCTCAAGATTCTATTTTATTGTCATTAGTTGTTCATTTGAATGAATATTTGATACAAATCCACAAATCGACTTTCCTTTCTAGGGAGCCAAACTTCTTTGACAAAGTTAATCATTCCACTATTTTGAAGGATTGGACTTTTCGCTTCCCTTGTTTTGCCGCCATTATGTCGTTTTGATGGGAAAGGGTGCCATTCTTATCTGAAGTGTCTGTATCTTTCTTTTTGTCTTTCATCTCATTCTTCTTCTTCTTTTTTTATCGATGGACTCTTTTATCAAAAAGAACTCAAGGAGGACTCCTTTTCCTTCGTCTCATGGTGGTTCCCGGTTCGTCGTCCGACAACGTGCTCCCAGTCTTGCAACCTTTTTTATTCTGCCATCATTCTATCTTTCGGGAATGGCGACTCCATTGGTCCTTGGATTGGTTCAGTTGACAATCACATGGTCTTTTCGGCTTCAAAAACTACCAGTACGGTGGAGTCGATTCAGGATTTAAGGGAGGTTGTCCAGGTTCTTGTGGAGACGATTTGCTTCTTCCTACTGAGGCTAACATACTTTGGTTGGTGCCTCCGAGATATTTTACGATGTACAAGGCTTTTTTGAAGGAGTGTCACCTTCGGCTTCCTCATCCTGCTATCTTTTTAAATACTCTGTCAGACGTCTGTTTCCCAGTTAATACTTCATGGGATGTAAATTATTATTGGCCTTCTTGTTTTATCATGCGAGTTTGGGCAGTAAGTGGAGCCACAAAACCTTGAGGTTATCCAAACCTTTAGGCTGATTCCGTCAAAGCTAGGTATGTATGATCTCGTTGGAGGAAATCCCCATATAGTACTTGCCGCCAGTAGTTCCATTAGGAACTGGAAAAGCAAGTATTTATTCGTCAAGATTGACAAGAATTATGTTCTCGAAGAATCGGTGAGGAGGGTTCGCCCTGAATGGAACGCGGATCCTGGTTGGGATTTTTCTAGTGATATCGTTAGCATTATGTACTTGGCCTTAAAATTTAGAGTTTTTTAAGGTTAATGTTTTTTGACAGGTTATCCTAAAGCGACGTTGGTCGAACCTAGGATGGTGCAACATGCGATTGGCAAGTTTAAGATGTTGTTCCTCAACGTGGTGTTGTTCGATATGACCATAAGATTCCCTTGTATGACATTATCAGCTTCTTTAGTCCTTTTTATTGGGTTTGCTAGACTTGAGCACCATATTTGTAGTTTGAAGCCAGAAAAGAGTTTTGAAAATATTTTGAAATGAATTGTCTTCTTGTCTATTACTATCTCCTATGGGATGCCATGTCAATATATGATGTTCCTCCATATGATTTTTTTTTATTTGGAGATCTTTTACGGAAGGGAATGCTTCTGCTTCCACCCATTTGGTGAAGTAATTTATGAGTAAGAGTAAGTAAAAGTTTTGACCTAGGGGTGAATCGGGCACACCAGGTCCATGGCCCATCTCATGAATGGGTATGGTGATGGATCACGGTGTTCATTAGTCTGGCGGTTTGATGTATTATTGGCGCTTGTCGTTGACATTGTTCACATCTTTTTATGTACACCAAACATTCTTCTCTCATTGTTGGCCACTAGTATCTCATCTTTCTTATTTTATGGGCCAGAGATCTTCCACTCGAGTGATTTTTGCATTTGTCAAAGTGGAATTCGTGTTAACATGCTCTGTATCTCCTGCCGTGTATACAATTTAGGTGGATCGTACAATGTCTTATTCTGTACATCCTCTCGTTCATCATACAGTACCTTGCACATTTCTACTTTAATTTCCACTCTTCCCATTTATATGGTGTTAGTATTTCATCTAAGATATACAGTCGAATTAGTTCTCTCTAGTCTTCTCTTCCCATGATTACGTCAAGTCTTAGGTTGGAAGATTCTACTCCGAGCTCGTTTCCGTGTAGATTGACTGATTGGATGGCCATTACTTTTCTGCCTTCTTCACTTTGACAAGGATTAGTTTTGATACTTGGTTTCTATATGTACTCCACTGAGATGACGCATCGTAAATAAATATCAGATGTTGACGCTAACAATGCTAGTGCGTTTGCAGTAGTATTTTCTCCCCGATAGATCTTTGTTAGCATGAATGTGGTAAAATTCACGGCGATCTCCTTTGCTATATTCATATATGCCGTCATTCTTTCATCCCACGCTTCGTAGCAAACTTTGAACTGGTTTTCCATCAATTACTGTCATAGAATATTTACAATTCATCTACACCGGCAACTTGGGGGAGATGTAGGCCTAAATGTAAAGCTTCATATCCGGCTTCATTGTTTAAAGCTTTGAAACCTAACCTGAATGCCTGTTCAACAATCTCAGCTGCTGGTGATGTCAATTGAACTCCGATTCCCGATCCTTTTTGCAAGGCTGACCCGTCAACATGTAGACTCCGTGGCGAGGGTAGTGCCTCCGTGGTGGAACCACCGTTACTCACCTTAAATATTTATCTTGGAATCAATGGGATTTGGATGAGAAAGTCTGCTAGTACATGTGATTTCATACTGTTTCGAGTTCGGTACTCGATATCATATTCACTCAATTCCACCGCCCATTTAGTCACTAGGCCGGATTGACTAGGATTATGTAGGATCAATGACAACAAATGACTTGATAGTACATTGATTGTGTGAGAATGAAAG
Organism: Moricandia arvensis; assembly: GCA_905132765.1. Lineage (NCBI taxonomy): Eukaryota > Viridiplantae > Streptophyta > Magnoliopsida > Brassicales > Brassicaceae > Moricandia > Moricandia arvensis. The sequence goes on along the minus strand of CAJHQP010002363.1, from coordinate 11,575 downwards.
TTTGATCCTAGTTTATGTGCTTCTATTACGAAAACTACGCTAGCTATTCCATCATTTTATACCTTTTTTCCACACCTTCTAGCGATTAGCTAACACATAATAAAAGTTTATGATCTCCTCTATTATCTCGTATTAGTAGGCCACAGACAGCGAATCAATATAAAGGTGAAGAGTTTCCCCAACCTCTGGTCGTGTTACTATTGGTGGGTTTGAAATATACGTCTTTAACTCTTGTTCGCACACATCGTTTCATTTAAATTCTTTTTTGGATTAGTTAATAGAATGGTAAGCATTTATCGGCTGACCTTGAGATGAACCTGTTGAGTGCGGCTATTCGACTTGTTAAGCGTTAGACCTATTTCCTAGTCGTTAGGGAACACATGCTTAGTTTCTTTGTTATTTGCTTGGGATTTTCTTCTATTCCATGTGGTGTTTCCAAATAACCAAGGAATTCTTCAGAGGTGGGTTCGTGAGATTAAGTTTCATGTCATACTTCTTTAGGACACTGAAGAATTCTTTGGGGTGTGCAATATGGTCATTTTCCTGCAAAGACTTTAACAGCATGTCATCAATGTAAACTTCCAATGCCAACCGAGCAGTTATGAGAACATTATGTCGATGAGACGTTGATAAGTTGCTCTCGCACTTTAGTCTGAATGGTATCACTTTGTAGCTATACAATCCCCTATCCGTGACAAAACTGGATTTCTCCCAGTTATTCCTGTTCATGAGGATTTGATTGTAATCTGAAAAATACATTTAAAAATAACAAGAGCCCAGTTCCAACTATTGCGTCCACCAGATGGTTTATTTCTTGAAGAGGAAAACTGTCTTTCATATACGCCTTATTTAGATCGGTAAAGTTTATCTAGACCCTCCATTTTTCGTTCTTTTTTCCACCACTGGGTTCGCTAGCGAGTCAAGGTATTTGACGTCGATGATCGATACTTCCTTAAATAGATTTTCTACCTTGGCATTGACGACTTTTGACCTCTCTAAGTTGAGCTTTCTGGTTTTTTGGCAGATTGATTTAAAGATAGGGTGTACATTTGTTCGTGAGATGTTATCTCTGGATATATTGTCATGTCCTCAATCCTAGATAGGACCGTTGGGACGGATTATGGGATGAGGGAACAAGCAAGCAAATCAAGAGGCTCAACGGAAAACGTTCCAAGGTCCCAATAAAAGGGTTAAGTTGTCTGGGAACTTCGCATAGGGCCTAGATGTTTCAATAAGAATGTGACTGCCTTGATTCAAATCATGAGAAATGATTGTGAGCAAGATATGATGAAGGAATTATCAAAAATGATCGTGGATGATTAGACCAGGTTGGGAGTGGACCCAAGAACTTGACCACATGTATTAGGCTATAGGAAAGGAGATGGACGATCTATAGTAGCTGAGCTAGCAGCTGAACACTAGCAAAACACTAACTAACTAACTCACACTAGCTAGACTACTAGCTGATCTTAATGGGCGACCTAACAGTCAGCTCAACCTAGCTTACCGAGCTGGTTGGGTACTGACCTAGCTGGATGGACTGACACTCCAGGTGGGCGATGGGAAAAGTCATGGGCGGTTGGTAACTGCCATCACCCAAGGGGTGCGTTCAGGACCATTGATAAAATCAATGGCCATGATTGATGGCGAAAGGGTGCAAATGTTTTGAGAGAAACTGCCCATTTTCCTATAAAAGAAAGGCAGATCGTGAGTGTTGAGGACGCCTAAGGCTTTTTTTCTACAGCCTAAAACACAAAGAAACATAGAGAAAAAGGTAGAAGGCTGGATTGAACAATCCAAGGCAGAGACTCGTGTGAAGGCAAAGTGGAGACTGTTTTATTGGTGATAAAGAGAAGTGATTCATGACTGATTGATGGGTGTGATCCTTTCAGACAACACCCAAATCCTTCTCCAGAACTTTAGAAAAAATGGAAATAAACCACAGAGAAGGGAGATGGCCGGACTGCATTGTCCATGGCCAAGACTGCTTAAAAGGCGGATGTTTGGTGAAAGCTGATTCATGGGAGATCAAGGGCAAGTAATGGACGACCCATGGATGGGTGTTATCATTTCTGAAAGAATACTTTACTATTAAGGCATGGGTGAGAGGATCATGGACGTCCAGGAATTGACCAAGTCATAAACGTTCAGACCAGACAAGTGCTTAATTGATATTAGAACAAGCATTAATAAAGGATAGCGGCTGCATGTGGGTACAAATGATCTAAGCTATGAAACGATTAAGGAAGTATGTAGCTAAGATCTAGGATAACCCTTGTCTAAAGGCGAAATCAACTAAGAAGTGTTAAAAATAAAAGAGGTTCGCCAATAAGTGGCGTGAACGACGTAATGCTTCGACCACGGCCTAGGCAGATGGAATTGGGGTGTTACAAGTTGGTATTAAATCAAGTTGGATCATGTTAAGGAAAATGCTCAAAGATGTTAAGTTCAAACCAATATTTCTTCTGAAAAATAACTAAGTTGACTAGAAAAACCTTAGTTAGGATGAGCCAAGTGAAAATTAAGGTAAGTAGGTATCGTACTTGAGAATGGGGAAGTTCCAAGCAAATCAACCAAGATGCACTCTCCAAAGGCAAGAACCTTATAGTAGAATTTTAGTTAATCTAGTTAATTAGAAGGAATGAACGGTATTGAAGAACAAAAGCAATGAAATACTTGGTCATATGGACAACCTAACCAAGAGTAAGTACATGGATCCAAGAGTGGTTAGGGATTGGAATAAAATGACCAGCATTCTTATAGAATAAGTAATACTTCTTCGGTGGTCGTTCGGAACAAGTAAGAAGTGGAATATGTCCAAAGGGGTCTAAGGGAGGCACTACATGACTAATATTGAACGGCCATGTGATAAGGGAATGGATGGAAAGGTTCAAGGATGAATCCGACCCAAAGAAAAGAATGAAGAAACTCGTGAAGTTCTGTTCCGATCAATAGAGGAACATGATGTTGGGTATCCTATTATGATGGGGACTGAAGTATATAGTTAAACACTCTTGTGAATAGTATGGGACGTTCATGGAAGTGTCAAACTTCAAAGAATGATATGGGAGGTTTTCCAAATGTGTGACCAAAACTGAGATCGTACTCATCTAGGTACATAATGTATGTGGAAGTATTAAAGTGATTGGCAATGCCACGAGGGTTGTTATGGGAAGTTCATTATGGCATGGTCATGAACTCAGATATTTTCCATGGAATGACAAGATTGTATGATTACAACAAGATGTTGTGAATCACTCTAAGGTAGGCTCCACTTATGGTTAAGTGGTATGGGGGACGAGACAAATTCGAAGGCATAGTAACTGAGGGATTGTATGATCCAACCAAGACTTGCCCAAGATAACACATTACTCTTTAAGGATTCAGATGGATCATTTGGGGGTCAACCAGTATGACGAGTAACCTACAGAGTGCACCATGTTCGGTAATGCAACTGAGTCTAAAGAAGGACCAGGGTCGGCTTACACGAATGAGTCCAAATGAGATCTAGTCAGAATTGGCAATGATCAAGAAAAGACGATTTGATCGGAAGTGATCAGAACTGCAATATGACCAAGTACGGTAATGGACCAGGGTCGGATATAGTTATCCGAGTCTAGTAATGGACCAGGGCCTTGATAAGACGACCAAGTCTGGGATGGGACAAGGGTCACAATACAACCAAGTCTGGGAAGAGACTATGGTTGGGTTAAAGATGATCAAGTCGAGAAAGGGACGAGATTGCATGACGACCAAGTCCAACATGGGACTAAGGTTGGGATAAGATGGTTGAGTCCAAAATGGGACCAAGACTGCAATATGATCGCATATGGGAATGGACTAGGATTAAGGCAAGACGATCATGTCCAAAAAAAGGAAAATGATCGCAATATGACCAAGTAAGGAAGGGGATGTAATCAGGTAAAAGTGATCAAGTTCATTGGGGATTGAATCACAAAGTAATAAGTCCATGAAGGACTAAAGCATAAGAACAACCGATCGGGACTCGTGGTAGGACGTGAAGCCTAAAGATTGTAATAAGTTCACTAAGACTTGACTCGTACATCGAGCGAATTGGGGATGGAATAAACCAACAAAGACTCGAGCGGTACATCAAACTGATTAGGGACTGCGATAAGGTCGGGAATATTAAGACAAAGTGTATGATCAAAGTCGGAATGACTATGATCTGAGAACATGAAAGTATAAGGAAGAAATGACTCGAGATGAGACATAGCTTTGGTGGAAAACATGACCACAACCTGGGAAATTGGGTTGGGCGCCACAAGGAATGTCTTAAGAAGATATTTCAAATCTCACTTGTATCAATGGTTTATTGATTCTTGACTGCGGACGATAGTCAAGTATGGGTTCCATGAATACGAACAAGAAAGGCAACTTGTTTGGGATATCAGGATGAATCCCTATCAAGTGAGAGAGATTTGAATAACGATGATCAAAGAGATGTGATCAGTGGAAAGACCATGAAGAAACGATGCAGACGATTTGGTTGTAAGGAACCAATCTAGTGCATTCCATGTTCAAGATGAGACTGAGATCAGTTGGAACACATTTTTAGGAAACAATGTATAACCACCACCAGATTCAAGGATGAATCCATCACAAGTGGGGAGACTTTTCATGTCCCTGATCCTAGATAAGACTGTTGGGACAGATTATGGGACGAGGGAACGAGCAAGACGATCGAGAGGCTCAAAGGCAAGTGTTCCAAGGTCTTAATAGATGGATTAAGTGTTCTAGAAACTTCACATAGGGCTTAGACGTTTCAATAAGAATGTGGCTGCCTTGATTCAAATCATGTGAAATGATTATGAACAAGATATGATGAATGAACGATCAGAAATTATTGTGGATGATTAGACCAGGTTGGGAATGGACCCAAGGACTTAGCCACATGTACTAGGCTAACGAAAAGGAGATGGATGAGATTTAGTAGCTGAGCTACCAGCTGAACTCTAGCTGACCACTCACTGACCAGCTCACACTAGTTGGACTACTAGCTAGGCGAGCTGGCAGTCAACTCAACCTTGTTGACCGAACTGGTTGGTTACTGACCTAGATGGGTGGACTGACACTCCAGGTGGACAGTGGGACATGTCATGGGCGGTTGGTAACAGCCATCACCCAAGGGGTGCGATCTTGACCATCAATAAAATCAATGGCCAGGATTGATGGTAAAAGGGTGCAGTTGTTTGGAGAGAAACTGCCCCATTTTAATATACAAGGAAGGTAGATCGTGAGTGTTGAGGACGCCCAAGGCTTTCTTCTATACCCTAAAACACACAAAAAAAACACAGAGGAAAAGGTAGATGGCTGGATTGAACAATCCAAGGCAGAGACTCGTGTGGAGGAAAAGTGGAGACTGTTCTATTTGCGATCAAAAAGAAGTGGTGCACGAACCATTGATGGGTGTGATCCTTTCTGAAAACACCCAAGGCCTTTTACAGAGCCTTAAAACACACAAAAATAAACCAGAGAGAAGGGAGATGGACAGACTGCACTGTCCATGGCCGAGACTACTTAAAAAGCAGATGTTCGGAGATAGGCAGGTTCATGGGATATCAAGGGCAAGTAATGCATGACCCACGGATGAGTGTTATAATTTCTGGAAGAACACTTTCCTATTAAGGCGTGGCTGAGAGGATCATGGACGTTCAGGGACTGACCCATGCACAGACGATTAGACCTGCAAGTGCTTGATTGATATTAAGTCAAGGATTAATAAAAGATATTTCACTGCATATGAGTACAAACTATCTAAACTATGAAACAACTTAGGAAGTCTGTAGCGCAGATCTAGGATAACGCTTGTCTAAAGGGCAAAATTTAATAAGAAGTGTTAAAAATAAAAGAAGTTTGCAAGTAATTGGCCTGAACGACGTAATGCTTCGACCACGGCCTAGGTGGCCGAGATCGGGGTGTTACATATATTCAAACCATGTCATCTATCTTCCAAGCAAAGGTTCCGTTTTTTTCTTTCAAAAGAGCATTTAGTTTCTTTAGTCGGCCCTTTTTAATTTTGCTCCGACTCCTACGGAATGACTTGAGTTGTCTTGATTGATGCGTACTTGTTGTATTTCCGCTGGTTGAGTACTGTCGGTGTGGCGTCTTGATTGTTCTTCTCTAGCTTCTAGTACTCGTCAATTTCATCTTTTTTCTTCTTTTTTGGTAGCTCGTCTCAGCTTGTTTCTTTCATGTAGCACAATCTTGACGTTTTTTACTTTCCTTGGATTGTTACAACTCCTTGGGGAGTTGGGAAATTTAATGCAATGGTGATACGTGGACATCCCAGCTCGCATAGCGTTTATCCAAGGTGTAAGAAACATAGCAATTATCCTTCTGCCTGAAATATTTTTCATAGACCTGCATTTGGGACGTCCTTGGGAGGTATTTCCTTGATGTTGGCTTTACCCAGGAGTGAGGCATAGGTCCCACCTCTTGAGCTTGTTAGTGATTCGTCTGAGAGAAACTCTAGGAGACCGTTGTTCTGCTGGCTTCCCGCCGACCAGTATGACAAAATAGAACAGAAACAACTGGTAGTGAATTTATTGTTACTTAAGGTGGAATAACATTCTGATCGACGATATGCATCACAGGCACTAGATTAGTTCTTCCTTAACATGGTATGCTTATTTCTCAGCCATTGCGATATATGCTTCAGTCGGAATCTTCAAAGGGTTTTTGTTAAACACCCTCCTTCTAGCGCCAACTAATGGATTTTGAAATCCATTGATAATTTAGGTTTAGAGTTTTGATAACGTGTATAAGAAGAAATATAAGATAAGTACATAGATTGATTGATAATACGAGTAGAATACAGCTACAAATACAAAGGGTATGTTGAGTACAAAAGCTTACTAAGTATAGATTAGCTAAGGAGGAATTCAGATCTCCTTCTTCTTCTTCTTCTCCTTTGTCTCTCTTTTATAGGTCTTCAAGAGTGGATCATAACAGCCATGTGAACTCTGGTGAATATCAGGGCCCTGAATAATTTTCTTTAATACTTTGACTCTCATTCAGCTCTGGTTTGATTTTGTGAGCTCGGCATGGGCCGTCTCTTCAGCTTCGGATGGGCTTGGGCTTGCTGTCTTTGTTTCTGTGAAGGTGACTCCATGTCGGGCTATATGATCACGTCTGGAGTGGGATAATACCCGCATGCAACAGTTAATCAGTTATATTTTAAATATGATTTTATTTTTGTTAAAAGAGAAACTTCGTGACTACACCAGTACCCTTTTAGTCTTTCCGCTTGACGGAAATCATTTGACATAGGCGATTTTGTTGTGTTTTCAATATCAAATCAGAGTTTTTCTAAATTTTTTTTTTTTATCTTTGGTTTCGGTTGAATTCAATAACGCCCCGATCTTGTTTTGATCAGATTCTATGGCTGTTTTTTTTTGTTTTTACTCCATATTTCCGACTATGTCTCATCCTATTAAAGAATCTGAAGATGCAAGATGTCTGCCCTGAAGTAGTCGCTGACGTAGATGCTGACGAAGACGACGTGTTGAGTGGTGAAGACCATGTGGAGTCAAGATGTTGAGCTGGAGTCGTGTAGATTTGGAGAGCAAGTGGATATCTTGGAGAATAAGTAAGAGGAATAAACTTGGGGAGCAAGTTTATGACTTAAAGGAAGTGGAATAAGTGCATTTCAAGAAAAGGAAAGTTGCACTTATTGATATGGAAGATGTCCATATTGTGGTTCCTTGGAGACTAGGGTTTCGGGAACTTGGAGAATAACTATAAAATAGTTATGGGGTCGTCTGTAATTAGACAGAGACACATAGACTGATTTTATAGAGAGAGAAGCTCTTGGTGTGTTCTTGGTCGTGCTGAAGCAGTTGCCGAAGTACGTGACGGAGGAGAGATACAAGCGGGTAGCTTAGGGATCTTTCAGTACCAGTTGTTAGGGTGTTAACAGACTGTGTAAGGCTGATTAAGCAAGTCTTGTAAAGATTGTTTAAAAGGAGATTCTAATAAAGCATAGTGGTTGCTTGTATTATTTTGTCTCTGGTTTACTTTCTGCATTACTTAATTGTGGTGTTATCTTTGCACTTACAATTGGTATCAGAGCGGGGCACCTAAGTTATCGGTGTAATCCTGAAGGTGAAGATGGACACGATTGTTTCTATGCAGAAGATGATCATGTTGAATGCGGACCAGTATGGTCATTGGAAGGCTCGCATGAAGCAGTTGATTCGAGGAATCAATGAAGATGCGTGGACTGCTGTGGAGACTGGGTGGGAGGAGCCTACCATAGTCACGGATGATGGGAAGAAGCCCAAGCCAAAAGAAGATTGGACAGAGGAAGAACGCAATGCATCAAAGTTTAATGCAAAAGCGTTGTCGGTGATCTTTGGAGCTGTTGAAGCAGAGCAGTTCCAGCTGATTCAGGGGAGTACTTCAGCTAAAGAGGCGTGGGAGATCCTGCTGAATTCGTTTGAAGGAGATGATAGTGTCAAGAGGACACGACTGGATCTTCTTGGGTCGCAGTTTGAGAATCTCAGGTGTTCTGATAATGATTCCGTGGCAAGCTTCAGTGCCAAACTTAGTGCTATGGCGCATGAAGCATTTGTACTTGGAAAGAAGTACAAGGAAAAGAAGCTGGTAAAGAAGTTGCTACGCTGTCTTCCAGCGAAGTTTGGAGCTCATAAGGTGGTCTTGAATATGACTACAAACACGGATGAGCTCAAGTTTGACAAGCTTGTGGGTATGCTGAAGGCAGAAGAGATGGAGACAGACAGTAGCTCGGTCTCTACGTCAGGTGGTACATCAAAGAGCATAGCGCTTGTAGCTCACAAGGATGTTGATAGATTTCAGAAGCTTGAAGATGATGTGGGTATGTTGGCTAGAAATCTTGGTAAGATGACGAATTCTTCTGGTGGGAAGAATCAGTATGGTCGACAGAGAAGTTGGCGTGACGAAAGAAGAGAAGGTGTCAAGTGTTACGAGTGTGAAGGTGTAGGTCATGTGAAGGCTGACTGTCCTATGGCACAACAAAAGGAACTTATGTGTTCTGAGTGCAGAGGTGTTAGACACACAAGGCGCGAATGTCCAAACTTAAATAAGGGAAAAGGAGTACAGTCGTCTGATGATTCAGAGTCTGAAGAAGATGAAAAGGTGTTGAAGAATATGGTTGCATTTGGTGCACGTAAGGAGGGATCTAGTGAATCTTTTGAATCAGATTGCAGTACAGATGATGAGGAGTATCACGTGCTGCTCAAGAAGGGGTTGAGGGTCAAGGATCAGAATCTGAGATTGGAGAATGTGGCTCAGAAGCAAAACGAGTTGCTTGAAGAACTTCATGAAGAACTTGCGGCTGTAAAAGAGAAGAATAAGTTTCTTGAGCAGGAAGTTAGCAAGCTGAGGGAAGTTGCTACTGGTGAACAAGAGAGAGCAAGGATGCTGGAACGTGATTTGGCTGAGAATCACAAGCAGATCAGGATGCTCAACAGTGGATCCAAGAACTTGGATCAAATCCTATCAATGGGTCAACCAGCCAAGGTGAACTGGGGACTAGGATATCGTGGTACTGAGAGTACTAAGGAAGTACAACATAAGGGGCTGTCACACTTCGTGCAGGGAAGCACATCAAAAAGTGGAGCCAAAGAAATTCGTCGGGAAGTACGTCTGGACGTACATCAGGGAGTACGACAGGAAGTTTTACATCGTGAAGTTGTGAGTATCAAGCCAAAGGTTGTACATCAGTGCAACAACATGAAGGTCAGACAGGAGGTTCTGAAGCATGGTTGTGCAGCTGGTACAAGGAAGGAGGTTGATCGGTGCATCAGAAACTGTGTCAGGCCAAACAAGAAGCAACATCGGATGTGTTGTTGGTTCTGTGGGAAGGTTGGACACAAGAAGGTGGAGTGTTTTGCTCGTGAGAAGAGTAGAAACATGGCCAAGAAGGTGAACAAGACGTTCATTAAACCCAAGAGGGTTGAAGAGGTGTTCTTAGCCAAGAATGGCTTACTTGATGAGGTCAAGGAAGGGACATCAGAAGAAGGGTGCAACTCTAGTGAGGGTGATCTTGAGGTTGATCAAGAAGCATCAAGTGTGGAGCCAGGACACGGAGTTGGTTGTGGTTCAAAGGGGAAGGAGATCGAAGTGCGTCAGGAAGTGATGCGAGATGATCTTCAGGAGGGTGATAGTGAAATCACTCCAAGACAGTAGCAACGAGTGCAGAATGCACTCGGTGTGGATGAGGAAGGGCTCATAGTGAAGAAGACGACACATGAAGGAAGCCAAGTCCTCACAAGAAGCTGGTCGAAAGGTAGTTCGACAGGTGCGTCAGAGCATGATGCAATACTTGTAATCTATTCCGCTGCAGCAGAGGTTGTATCATGATTATGCATGAAGAAGCAGACGGGTTTGTCTGTAAGCCTTGACATCTAAGCATATGTTTTAGCTTAGTATGCAATCAAGCAGGGGGGGAATGGTGATGTTCTGGTCAAGAGAAGAATGCATATCTGATGGGGGAGAAAAGCATGGTGTGGTGCACATCTCGTGGGGGAGAAAAGCATAATTAGCATGGAAGTTTCCAGGTGGGAAATGTGGTTGTTGAACCAGAAGAATGTTGTGCTTGATCGGCACACAAAGCTAAAAGGGGGAGATTGAAGATGCAAGATGTCTGCCCTGAAGTAGTCGCTGACGTAGATGCTGACGAAGACGACGTGTTGAGTGGTGAAGACCATGTGGAGTCAAGATGTTGAGCTGGAGTCGTGTAGATTTGGAGAGCAAGTGGATATCTTGGAGAATAAGTAAGAGGAATAAACTTGGGGAGCAAGTTTATGACTTAAAGGAAGTGGAATAAGTGCATTTCAAGAAAAGGAAAGTTGCACTTATTGATATGGAAGATGTCCATATTGTGGTTCCTTGGAGACTAGGGTTTCGGGAACTTGGAGAATAACTATAAAATAGTTATGGGGTCGTCTGTAATTAGACAGAGACACATAGACTGATTTTATAGAGAGAGAAGCTCTTGGTGTGTTCTTGGTCGTGCTGAAGCAGTTGCCGAAGTACGTGACGGAGGAGAGATACAAGCGGGTAGCTTAGGGATCTTTCAGTATCAGTTGTTAGGGTGTTAACAGACTGTGTAAGGCTGATTAAGCAAGTCTTGTAAAGATTGTTTAAAAGGAGATTCTAATAAAGCATAGTGGTTGCTTGTATTATTTTGTCTCTGGTTTACTTTCTGCATTACTTAATTGTGGTGTCATCTTTGCACTTACAGAATCTTCTACGTGTAATGGGGGTAATATCATATTAGCTTTACCGTCAATCCTAAGTGGAACGAGATCAAGATCTCTGTGTTGTTGTCTACCCTAGATGGCAACACGCTATCCATCGCTAGAGGAAGAAGATCGAAAAAAATAGAAAAAGGCGACATAAGAGAAGTTGTTTAAATTGGCACTGGAGATGGGAGCTATGAATCTCCGAAAAGGAAGATGAAACTATTTCAACGGCGAGTAGACAATGAATAGAGAAAAATGATTTCTGAGAGACCACGACGGCAGTGGCTCCACGGCGGCTGTGACTACCGTTTCCAGTATGAAGG
>CAJHQP010002362.1:0-87886 GCA_905132765.1 Moricandia arvensis | reverse complement strand
GACTTGATCCAACTTTGCCCGTTCGGCGAGTTGGACGGTGTGCTCGATCCAATTCGCCCGTTCGGAAAGTTTGACTGCTCATTTGGCTCCGTGCTCTATTTTGGGAACTTTTTTCGGGATTGTGTCGAGGGACCTTTCGTACAGAAACGCAATTATAACATTGATTTCGAGATAACCGTTGTTGACCACCACAGTCGTTCGTTTTCCCGAAAGTTTTTTGTTTGGATCAGACCATCCTATCTGAGAACTTGTCATATAACTTATTTCCTTTAAATTACATGAAGCTTTTTTCCTGGATTTATACTTCTTTTTTATATAAGAAATATTTCTCAGGAGTTTTCTAGCATTGATTTTGTCATTACCCATTTTGACCCCAAGAGTTAGTCCCCTAGTTTGTTAGAATCACGAGGTTTTAGCGAGCGGTTTGGCAGGTTTGGTAAGTTAGGCAGAATCAATGGTTGAAAAGGTTTGTTTAAAGTGGTTGACATGTGTGTTTTAATTGTTCTAGCAAGGTATAAATATCCTAAACAAATAACTATCAAGTTAACCGTACTCTTAACACACAAATAGTACTCTCTCCAAAAGAGATCAGGTGTATTACTTAGGGATCAAATCCACAGAGGGCAATGACACACAATATATTTCTTATTTCTAAAGATTAAGCTAGGTGAATATATATTTATATATATATATATATTGGTGGTAAACAATCAGTTAAGGAAATATTCCTTATCAAGAAATATAGATGCAATATAGAGTATGCTAATAATGCAAATATGGAAATGTAAATTTACTAGATCTAGGACTTCAAGCCTAATGGATTATAGTGGATAGGAAGCACATATATGTAAATATACTAGAACTCAAATATTAGCTATTATGACCCTTTTCACTCCAACTCTCGTATGCGAGCAAAAGGAAAAAACATTGATCGACGGCTACGGCCTGTTGTCGATCGACGGCTACGGCCGGATGTCGATCGACGGCTACGACCAGATGTCGATCGACGAGATTTCATAAGTCCGCCAGAATTATTAGACCAGCTCACGCATACACCTAACAACCTAGTTCAATGAAGTCTATTCTAGCACAAAATTTACTCTCATAGTCGTCCATGTCATACTTTCGAGATCCTAGTTAGCTACTATAGAATGCAAGCATTAAGCACAACTCAATTAATGGATATTAACTTAACTAGCAATTCTATTTTTGGGCTAATCCATGATTGCTATCATTGAACCCTAAATGTAGTTGATGACTACTCTGACATAATAAAAAAAAAGAACAATAGTCTGAATATAATGCATAGATAAAATATTGGGGTTCCAATACAAATCTCCCTAAGGAGTTATGAATCTTCTCCCCTAAAAAACCTAGAACTATAAAGCTATGTAAGTTGTGTCAAGTCTTGCTTACTCTTGTACTTGCACACTCCTTTTGCTCTCAAAACATAAGTATAAATATAAAAACCCAAAACCTTAGGTCAAAACTCGTCCAAGGCATTCTTGTCATTTGTCTTCTATACTTGGGCTTTTCAATCGGCTGTCTGTGAGTTGCGCGTCGGTCGATTGCAAGTGTTCAGCATCGATCGACCTATGTCATTTATCATCGGTCGACTCTAAGGTTGTGTCGTCGATCAGCGACAGTCTTGTAATTTGACTCTTCAAATAATCAGCTACGGATTCTTCTCCTCTAAATGCTCAACGGGTTCTTTTTTTCTTTTCTCTTTTTCTTTTTGGGAAAAGTTGTAGGCGAATAGTGGGGTCATCGTTAATGTACCTATCCCTCGCTTCCAACAATTTGTGATCATTCCTCCGAATTAGAATAGTGGGGTCATAGGTAATTCACCTACTCCTCTTCATCTCAGGAAGTCATCTCAGTCTTTTACGCTATTAGGTAGATGCTGAAGAGAAAGAGAGAAGGAAACCAAATGTGCAATAACTTGTACCTACAGACTTGTAGAAGGAATCTGATCCACTGTATACCAAGCCCAAAGCAAGCAAATAATGTTAGGATTAATGTTGAAAATCAGCTTCGATTCCTTCAAACTTTCTTAGAAAGTGTGATATAGTGACATGATGATATACTTTGGTATCTCTAGTAATCTCTCCAACAACCTTCTAAAAATGGTGCTAAAGTGTTGTTACTCAATAATAAATCTTGATCATACTCCCCTTCTTGACGCAATAAAGCGCTTTGAAAAACTTAAATATATAGTAAATAAAGCTCAAAACAAATCAAATAGCAATAGCGAACCTCCCTCAGACTATAATTACACTGTCCCTAGTGTAATCCGTCCTAGATTGGTTAGGAAAAATTAAATCATAAGTAATTAGTTTAAGTAGAAAACTCGATACCAGACTCTGTAAAAGAGCATCGATTGATGGTAGGCGTGTATGGTGGATCGATGGTCGCGACCCAATGTTTAGTGATGGTTCCTCTATGGTGCCGATCGATGGTGGACTCAACCAGTCTTGGGTGTCTATCTATCGATGCTCTATCTTCTGACTCTTCATTGAAGTCATAATCACAGAACCATGTGGCCACAAGTTCTGCATCATCACACAATTTTGTGAGGGCATGTTTATTCTTATAAATTTCATAATAAACATTCTGATCAATCAAGGAAAGGCATAACTTTTTGTCCTCATGTCACAGATAGCTCCCACGGTAGCCATGAAAGCTCTTCCAAGTAACATGGAAGAATTCCAATTGATCTGGATATCCATTACATGGAAGTCTATCGGAACTAAGACATCCTGAATTTGCAGTGGGACATCTCTACAAATACCTCCTGACTCCACTCTGGAGCAATCCACAAAGATTAAGGAATTGTTGGATGGCTCCACTCTCAGGTTCAATTTTTCTGCCATAGCTTTGGGTATGATGCTCACCGATGATCCAGTATCACAGAGGGCATTGTGGAACTTGTGACTTTTGATCAGACATGGCACCATAAATTTTCCAGGATCACTTTTCTTCTTCATAATGATCCTCTTTTTCTTCCTTGATGTCCCTCGGCAGTTTTATCGACCATCATAGGCTCTGATGCACCAATCTTATGCTCTAGAGTTTTCATATTCGTGGTTATTGGCAAAGGACCCTGTTTTGCTGCATGGAATCGTCGATCGATAATACGATCGACTCGTCGAATGATGCTCAAAGATTTTCCCGATTTTTCTAACTCCACAGGGACCATCGATCGATTCTTAGTAACTATTCTTGATCGATGTTCGTGCGAACTTTCGAGCAAACTCAAATTTTCTACACAGAGTCCTCCCTCTTGTAGCCTATTTGTCTTCACTTCAACCCAAAAATCATCATCAATCAGTGCATTGAGCTGGTTCACCTGTCCAGCTTCTATTTTCTCCTCAATCTTTTGACATGCTGCATTACACAGATGACCGTCTTGGTCATGCATGTCTCTATTCTCGTCCCGAATCAATATTAAAGTCGGAACCATCTAAACTCGTATGCTTCTGTCGATCGATGCGACTAATCTGCTATTGATCGTTGCCTTCTGATAAGTGTCGGTTGATGCTCAAGTTGTGATGTTGATCGATGCTGTCTGTAAAGAAGTGTCGGTCAACGCGGTATAGGTGTTGTCGATCGATGCTTGTCGTCTTTCTTTGCGGATCGTACGTTTTAGTTTATTGGGTTCAGAGAATAGTAGTTCTTGTCCTTTATTACTCCTGGTGTGTCTTTGCATGCACATGAAAAACAAGGAAAAGAAAATTTTAGTAACTAGAAAGGAGTTACAAACTAGACTACATTCTAGAAATTAAATCTAATAGCGATCAATGCTCCCCGGCAATGGCGCCAAATTTGACAT
The DNA here is from genome assembly GCA_905132765.1 of Moricandia arvensis. Classification (NCBI taxonomy): domain Eukaryota; kingdom Viridiplantae; phylum Streptophyta; class Magnoliopsida; order Brassicales; family Brassicaceae; genus Moricandia; species Moricandia arvensis. The sequence continues at coordinate 84,054 of CAJHQP010002362.1, read as the reverse complement.
GCGTGTTTTTATTGTTCTAGTAGGGTATAAATATCCTAAACAAATAACTATCAAATTACCCTAGTCTTAACACACAAATAGTACTCTAGCCAAAGGATATCAGGTGTAGTACGTAGGGATCAAATCCACAGAGAGCAATGGCACACAATAGATTTCTTATTTCTAAAGATTAAGCTAGGTGAATATATATATTGGTGGCAAACATACAATTAAGGAAATATTCCTTATCAAGAAGTATAGATGCAATATGAAAATACGTTAATATTGTAGATATGAAAATAATGCAAATATGGAAATATTCTAATAAACTAACTTGATGAAAATGTAAATATGTTAGATCTAGGGTTTCAAGCCTAATGGATTATAGTGGATAGGAAAACAAATATGTAAATATACTAGAACTCAAATATTAACTATTCTGACCTTTTAACTCCAGCTCTCGTATGCGAGAAAAAGCAAAGACCATCAGAATGAAGTGTAAACAAGATTTGATAAGTCCACCAGAATTATTAGACCAGGTCTCGCATGCGCCTAACTGCTTAGTTCAATGGAGTCTATTCTGGCACAGAACCTACTCTCGTAGTCGTCCATGTCCTACTTTTGAGATCCTAGTTAGCTACTCTAGAATGTAAGCATTAAGCACAACTCAATTGATGGATATTAACTTAACTAGCAATCCTATTTTTGGGCTAATCCATGATTGCTATCATTCAACCCTAAATCTAGTTGATGACTACTCAGACATAATCAAAGAAAGAACAATAGTCTGAATATAATGCATAGATAAAAATATTGGGGTTCCAATACAAATCTCCCTAAGGAGTTATGAATCTTCTCCTCTAAAAACCTAGAACTATAAAGCTATGTAAATTGTGTCAAGCCTTGCTTTCACTTGTACTTGCACACTCATTTTGCTCTCAATACATAGGTATAAATATAAAAACCCTAAAACTTAGATTAAGACTCCTCCAAGGCATTCTTGCCGTTTGTCTTTTAAACTTGCGCTTTTCAATCGGTTGTCTGCGAGTAGGGTGTCGATCGATGGCAAATGTGCAGCATCGATAGACCTTGTTCATTCATCATCGGCCGACTCCAAGGTTGTATGGTCGATCGAAGACAGTCTTGTACTTCGACTCCTCAAATAGTCAGCAATGGTTTGTGGACCCGTAAATACTCTAAAACATATCCTAGACACTCATAGCATACCCTAAATAGAGCCTATAACATGGCCTAAAACTAGTAATAAATAGGCTATATCAGTGGTCTACTCATTCCTCTAAGAGCAGAATACAATAGGATTGGGGGTGCGCCTTGTGAAGGCTGCCTACGTACCCTGGTAGAAGGGAACAACCGTTTCGTAGTTTTCCCGGAGTTAAGGTTCTTACTTCTTGTCTTCCAGTGAGACATTTATGGTTTAGTTGTGTGTCATGTAGAGATTATCGGGCATGTTGCTGGCAATAACATTGTATATTGGATCTTTGTCGTTCTCGAGATTAGCCTCGTAGGCTCTTTATTTTGGCCGAGTGTGGCTGGATTTATGTTTTCAGGACTGACAGCATGTGGCTTCGGATCCCAGTCGCTTTGCGACTTTTGTTTTAGTGAATACACTAGGCTTTTAACTTGAAAAGGAGTTTAAGTAGATTCGGATTTTTGTTAAGTATAGAGGGAAGGATACGAGTTGTCATCTCGCTCCCAAATTTTTTTGTGGATCGTCCTATTCGTCGCTCGTTCGAGGTGTTTGAGACGTTTTCCAAAGTTTAGAGAGCGCTTAGATATTAACGAAGAGATATTCTTTTAGTATCTCGTATCTTTTTGATATCATGCCTTGAGACGTTATAGACCAGTGTGCTGGGCTTAGGGTAAGACCTAGATGTAATCACGGTTTTAAAGGGTGCAATGACTACTTCGGCTTACGTTTCCTGTATATCTTTTGACCTGATTCCATCCCGCTTTAAAGTCCGCGATATGTTCTCGGCTAATGTGACTTGTATGGTAGGAATCGAGCATCTCTTTGGGGACAAATTTTAAGTCTTCCGAAAGTGCTGACCAAATTTTCGGATTTCTTTTATAGCGCTATTATCCTTTTGTCGGATGTATGAGAGCTATCTCTATGAGATGGCTTAGTCTGCTTAAGATGTTAAGAGTTTGTTGTGATCAGCAACAAACATATTGGTAGATATAATCGTTTTTGAACCTTCGCGAAGGATACATGTTTAAGAAGGTGTGTATGTTTTATAGTTGCGGCCGGACTGGTTTTTAAGGTGAGCATATCGTTTCAGAAAGTTTTGACGAAAAACAATTCTCCAAGCGTTAGCGACGTCTCGCTGTGTCGAAGGTTGAGTTTTTCTTTTGTATGCGGCATTTCATGCCTTAAATGTTTGCGGGCTGAAGATGTGTCGTATCACAAGGTTTTTGTGTTAACCTTACGCAAGAGAAACATTTTGGGTTTGTTTCTGAGGAATTAGGACCAAATGGGTCGCGTAAATTCGTTGTTGCTTCGTACAGCTCTAGGAGCTTTGTTACGATTTTTTCCTTATAATCCTTGATGTAGATCCTGCAGAGTCCGCTTGAGCTGAATGGGGTTGCCGCAATAGAATGAATGATTCTGATTCTGCGCGTTGAATGTGGGCTGGTGATACGAACAATCTCCAAGCTTCTGGACATACATTCTCCTCACTGTGTGCATGTTCCACACCTTCCATAGGTCTTGCTCCACTGTCGCATGTCTGGTTTGCTGAATCCGGAACAATCCAAAAGTTGTGGTAGTTTGCGAACCTCAACCCATCATGACCTGACATTCCGAACGACCCGCCTGCTCCTGATCCGTGGTTAGACATCTGCACAGCTATAAGGGTTAAAACTAAACTTCCCTAAAAGACTAATCCTAATTTCTAATCCTATTCCTAAACCTAATTCTAATACATAATACGTAAGCGAAACACACCGGTTTCCTAATTTGGCATAAGCGACTCCTTTTGACTCGATAAAACATTGCAAAAGTTGAGGCTTATGAGCATGATCAGAAACATGCTCCGACACCACCATTTGTAACACCCCCGGACTGTCCTAGGCCGGACTAACCACAATTATAGCTCGCCGAGTCAGATCGACCAAATGTCAAGAACGAATCAAGACCCTCGACCAAACCATCCCGGTTCGCTAAGTCCTCAAAGGCCATGGCCTAAGGGTTTGCAACCCGTACCACGGACCCCGAGTTGTGTCGACCCGGAAAAGGTTTATCATTTAGCACAACAACAACGAATATAAACATTCAGTTTATTAATAGTAGATGGAAAGTGTTTCATAAAACAATAAAATATCAGAGTTTGAGCGCTCGGCCAAGGGCCAAAATAAAAGAAAAGAAAAGTAAAAATACATTCAAAATCTAGTCTTTTCATATGCTTATGCCACCAAATCTAAACCGCTTTCCTTGCGTTCCGCTGCTCCTAAGCTTCCACCTACTGGTTACCTGCATAGTAGAAGAGGGGATGAGTAATAAGGATTACTCAGAGAGTTCCTAATAATAACTAACCCTCCCCAGCCCATGCTTAAATAAACAAACAATCAAACAAACAACCAATCAAGCAATCAAGCAATAACTACTAAACGATGGAAGTTAGTCTCCCCACTAAGAGCTAATGACACACAAGCAACCAAGACTCGATCCCAGACTCAACAACAAAAATAAAATAAAAATACTCGACTACACCAAAGGATGGAGCCCAAATGCTACTAACACCCCCAGGATCCCTAAACACACAGAGCCCTGACCACTCCACCCTGAACACTCCTGACCATAAGCACAAGAGTCACATGGTCAAAAAACATCATCTCCGGAGAGTCCTACCGCGAAGGATATACCACCGGGCCGCATCGTCATGCAACGCTCATCCATGGGCGCGACCCACTTGACGGTGATGAGCCATGAAGTGTAGGTCACTCCACCACTGGAGGATTAGTTTACTCCCAATCTAACTCCATGGTCCCAAGAACATCACCAGAGAGTCCCACCGCGAAGGATATACTACCTGGACGACCATAAACCACTAGTCTCCAAGACAAAAGTATAACACTCATAAGGGAGCTCCACCTCTAACCATCATCCAACGCTTAGTATAGACCAGGGACACAAAAACAATAAACAAACAAACAAGCAAAAAGGGAGCTAGCTCAAACCTCCATGCAACTACTACACGCATCTAGACTACACTACAAACAAGAAAGCAAACAACACACCCGACAAGAGAGAGTATCACTCAATCTCTTGCGGTTCAACAATCAATAATATCTAGATAACTAAACAAAATCTAGACAACACAACAATCAACAATCAAACGTGCATGCAATTGACATACACTCATCTAAGGCCCTACACAAAAACGGTTAGACTATGCCCCGGGTCTTCACTTAAGACCCTTGGTCTTAACCTCCATACCTGAATACATAAACACAAGACAAGGATCCAGGAACCCACCTGGTTTGACGCCTAAAAAGACTACTTAAACACCTCCGGAAAGACTCTCTAAAACACTAAACTAAAGAAACCGAAAAAACTCTCTAAAACTTAGTTTCTCTCTCTAAACTCACCTCTCTCTCTCTATGGGTCACTCACGGTTTGGGATGGGAAAAATGAAGGAGAGGGGTGTGGTATTTATAGAGAATGGGGGCTGAGGTTGGTGGGACATGTGGACATTGTGCATGAAGTTAAGTGGACATGTGTCCCACTTACTAAACTTAACTTGCAAGCTTCCTCTTCTAGAACTTCCACTAGATTTCTCTCCAAGTCTTCAAACCATACAATGAAAGTCTTCTCCTTCTAGAAACTCAGTAGCTTGGTCGCCAAGTAACCTCTCCAGCCAATGAGAAATCGGCATGTGTACTTCACCACATCACCAATCGCTACCAATGAGTGTTCGCCACGTCATCGCCATGTCATCATTGGTCACTACTTCCTTGCCATGTCATCAATTCCTAAAATCTTCATTTTAATGTAGTTGAGTAAAAAACCATTCCAAGATGCTTCCATTCCATGTCCTTGCTTGAAAATCGTTAATCGGCTCGACCGCTCTTGATTCGACCAAAAAGACTAGATCATCGTCCAACTCTTGATTCCTCGTGGACCATCTTGATTTTATCACGACCATATGTCCTAATACTACTCCCTTGAGTGATCTAAGTAGAGATACCCCTAGTTCACCTATCTTCAAAATATTGCATTCATCCATGTCGTCCACGTCGTCCATTGAAGCTAAAGTCTCGACCATTCTTGAAGTTGCTTTAACCGAACCTCTATTCAAGTCTTCTTAAAGCTTCTTCATACTTGGATGGCTTGATCTACGTCTGTTGACTAACGTTGATTTGATACCCTAGATTAGGGGTTTTACACTGTCCATGCGTCTTTTGGAGCTGATCCACCTGCTGTTTCTCTTGATCATAATGTTCTTCAAGCCAAGTTGAGTCTTCAGTTTGATTTGAAAGCTTAGAATCACACTGAGCTGATTCTGGTCTAGCTCCTCTTCTCTGCTCGTCCATTCCGCCACATACGGGTCTACTCGCTCCAGCTTGTCCATCAGCTTATGGATCTCTCCCAGGTAAGGTTCCTCCTCTTGTTTTTTGGTTTTTTTCTCCAGTTGCGTTTGACTTGAGGTGTAGCTGCGTCTGGTTTTTCTACGTGGCTGCTGGTTCGGTCTTAGGTTGCATCTGGTACAATGGTTTCCGCACCTCAAGACGTGTGCTAGATCAAACTGGAGAGAAGCATTCAGCTTTAACCTTAACAAAGTATAGAAGCTATATTCTTTATGAGTTGTTTGTAATGAACTTTTCTTAGAAAAGTGGATGAGGCAGGAAGAGGGCCTACAACACTTTGTATTCAAGTCAGGAGAATATGTGTGTGTGTGCAAAGGCAGTAACAAATTCATGGCCAACCAAACAATGCATCTTGAGTTGACTATGAATGGGTCTATCATCTTACAAGGGTTGGATTTGAGGACAAATCCTCTTGAAGGAGGAGGGGATGGTGCGATCTTGATCAGCCTCAAGCTCAAGGTAATGAATTTGATGTACGAAATAGCTAAGCTATTAATAAAAGCTTAGCGTAATGGGAAGTTTCAAGGTCTCACTAGAATGATCTATGAAGTATTAGACAGAGAGAAGGATAAGAGACTTTAAGAGGCTTTGAAAAGTCAGGGAATGACCTTGGATCAGTTCAGGACCAGTTGGATGAAGTTGGCTGAACAATGGAGAAGATTTGCATCAACAAACCTACTTGAGGAGCTTGCTGATGTGATGGGCTGAGAGTTGGATGCACCAACTTGGAGATGGATGTCTAAGAGGCCTTAGTATCCCAATGAGAAGCTGATCAACAAATCTTGGTCGGATTCTTATATGAAGGCATTAGAACTTTATTCTAAAAGTGTATCTAAGTTTTTATTTAAGCATAAAACAACTAGGATTAGATTTGGTTCTTATAAACCAATTAAAAATATAATTAGGAATTGGTTTTCACTAAACCAACTTGGTTTTGGTTTAGGTTTTCTGTTTTCTGCTTAAAACAAGTTGTAGCCACGTTTTTGAGATTCAAGCAAGCAATAAACTTTTTTTCTGCGAATTTTTGTTTCTCTGAGGAGAATTGATTTCTTTGTTCAGTCATGGACATCCTCCATCTTTAAGAAGAGTGATCTTCTGTTGTAATCATCCTAAATACCAAGAAGGGTGATCAAGTGTCTCAGGAGCGGCAAAGCATCCTTATAACCTTCCACAACTTGAAGGAGAAGACCATCCTCATCATCTATCATCCATTCACGCCCCCTTCAAGTGATCCAGGGAGAGACAACTATTCCACGGCCGTACCAAAGGATGTCCATGGAGGATGGGTACAAGTTTCCTCGTGAAGGGGAGATTGAAGATAGTGAAACCATTCCATGATGCCAATCTTTATAGAAAGCTAGTTGGTAAGTTACTCTACTTGACAATCACGCACCCTCAGGTGAGTCAACACATGGATGTCCCAAAGGAGCACCACTAGAATATGGTGGAAAGGATCATGAACTACTTGAATGGGTCGCCTGGTCAAGGGGTATGGATGACACGCAACAACAACACTGAAGTCGTTGGTTACTGTGATGCGGATTGGGCTGGTGATAGGGCAGATAGGAAGTCTACCACTGGCTACTGCACCTTTATTGGAGGGAACCTGGTTACATGGAAGAGCAAGAAGAAGAAGGTGGTGTCATGCTGATGTGATAATGGAAAGCACCAAGGAATGGAAGCATGAACCTTAACCTGAAGATCTTGTATCTGAGGATGAAATACTGAAGAGTGATTTGAAACAAGAAGAATACATTGGTCTTTGTCGAAGCTTGGTCATCCAAGACACTTTATCCATTATTCAATCTATTCCATCTTCAAGCTGATCATCATCTAGGCAAGTAGGATTGTGTGTGCTCTTTTCCTCGCTTCCGGTTTTGTCCCACGAGGTTTTTTGGAGGAAGGTTTTTAATGAGCCCACAAGACTACTTCACATATCACCTAGCTGATGTTCTCGAACCTTCACAAGAAGAAACCTTATGCTATTTTATATTTCTAAGTTTTTATGCTATTTTCAAACTTCAGTCTTTGTGTGTTTCCAAGAGGAGCCTATGCCTTTATTCCTCTTGCATTTTCGAGAGCTTGTGCATGTACAAGTCTCTCCCTTTATATATCTGGTCAAAATCTAATAAGAGGCATCCAATATTTCAGTCAAAAACTTGTTTCTTCTTCCTTACCTCTCTGTCGAGATTGCTTAAGGTTTCTTGTGTGTAATATCGAGAGTTAAGGGCTTCTTATTTGGTGTGTCATATCCAGATCAGTCGCCTAGGAGTATTAAGAGATCATCCATCCCTTTTGTGTCACCATTCAATCCACATGCCTTGAGAAACTTATGTCTTTTGATCCGTTTCAGCAAGGATTATCCCATCTGTTCCAGATCATCATCCTAGAATCTTATTATGTGGTATCAGAGCAACTCTGGAAGGGAAGTATTCTTATTTTCTGATTTTCGAAATTGACTCTCAGATTCGGTCTGGAAATCAGTAGATCTGTGTGTTATGTGTCGAAATTCTGATAGAATATGGTTCCTTGATCTTGTTTCTAATTAAAAAATTTCGAATTCTTTTTGCAGAAGTTATCGATTGCTTGATCTGAACCTGTTTAGGGTTTGCAGAAATTGATCTTTTTCAGTATTGTGAAGTTGATCTATTCTGTTCTGATTAGTTTTGATCTGTTCTTTTCATATGTTGAGTTCGAATTTGATCAAAGAAGATTAAGGTTTGATTTTGCTTTGAGCCTGTTTCTGATTTGTGTTAAAGGAATCGATTTTTTTCAGGTGTAGTAAAATTGTTCTTTTCAGTTTTGATCACTGAATCTAAGCTTGTATCTGAACATAAAATCGTGATCTCTCTGTTCTATTTAAAATTTGATCTGTTTAAACTGATTTGTATCTGATTTGGATTTGAGTTTCGATTTGAATCTGTTTCTGTTTGCAAGTTGATTGTTTTTTTTTCTCTAGAACTTGCTACTGCTGAGAGTTTTTTTATGTTTCAGGTACCATGGTAGGAGATCAAAAAGGACAACTCAGCAAGGAAGAGAAATTGATGATTGAATCATTCAAGGCCAGTATGGGTCTAGTCTTCAAAGATCAGATAAGACAACTAAGACTGGACCTGCGACAGGAACTCCAGTGAGATACTGTCACAGTCATGAGTCTATAAGCAGTGAGAGGGGCCAAAAACGTGAGCATGAAGGCAAAGACAATAACAAAGACAAATATTCTGATCAAAAAATAAAAATGTTGAACCAAATAAGAGATGAGGTTATAAACTATGGATGAAGGTTGAAGAATACTGAGGAAATGAAGAGGAAGTGAAATGTTAATGTCTGTACAAGTCCGTACAAGGCCGTACAAGTTGGCCATACAGTCTTAGGTCGACCAAAGTAAATTTGGGTCGACCAAAGTAAATTTGGGTCGACCAAAGTTAATCCGGGTAAAACCAGAGAAGTTACCTTCTCGCGGATAAGCTTTTACTCGACTCTTCCTTTCGTCTAGATGCACTGACCCTTAAGGATAAGGTTAGTCCGCGGATGGACAGGCTGGCCAAGAGAATCTAGTCAAGATGCTAAAGGAATCACGCGTGTGAAGCTTCTGGTCCATGTACTTTGAATTAGGCGAGCCCAAGACCTTGACTCCACATGCTTTGTGTTGAAACATTATCTTGGATCCGTTAAGCATAGCCATAACCTTTTCTATATATTTGTAACCTCACTCATTAATCAATCAAGCAAGTATTCGAGTCTCTTTCTTTTCTCTCTAGTGTTCTTGAGGATCCAGAAATGATTTCTTAGAAAAAGCTTGACCTTTAGTCTCGAATCTCTTCCAAATCTCTTCTAGTCTATCTTAAAGTCTCTATTACTCATATAAACTCAGATTCCTATTTAGTTTTCATGGTATTAGAGCCTGGTTCACTTGAATCTGGGTTTTGATTTCGTCTCTTAACGAAGAACACCTTTTTCGTCCGTGCAGATTCAAGATGGAGGGTACAAGACTACGGTGATTCCAGTGATTCTCAAGGGAGGAAAATACCTCTTATTGTCTCGTGTAGTGAAGACAGCAGTGGGGAGTAAGATTTTATGGAAACACATCCTCGAGGATGAAGCTCCAAAACTCATTTCATGAAGGCGACAAGAAAATTGTCGTGTGTGATGAAGTTAAGTGGATCCAGGAAGACAATCTGGTGATGTCTATCCTTCAAAGCCCTCTATATCCGTCGATCTTAGAGGCATACATCTACTGTGAGAAGGAAAAAGACCTGTGGGATACACTCCAGAAGGTGTATGGGAACATCTCAAACGTTACTCGTGTGTTTGAGATTAAGCGAGCCATCAACAGGTTAGCACAAGAAGATATGGAGTTCACCAAGCACCTTGGAAATTTTAGAGCTTTGTAGTCGGAGCTTGAGATGCTGAGGCTGAGTACAACAGATCCAGATGAGCTCAATGAAAGGCGTGAGCAAGATAATGTCTTTATCTTGTTGCTCACGCTTAACTTCACCTACAATGACCTGGTGAAACACATCTTGCGAGCTGAGAAGCTACCCACCTTGGAAGAAGTTTGGACACAGATTCAGAAGGAACAAGGGTCATTGGGACTGTTTGGAAGAAAGGGGGAGCTTACACAGCTAATCAAGCCGAGGTGCGCGAAGCCAACAAGGTGAACAAGTACGAAGATAGGAGGTGTTGTGATCATTGTAAGAGACAAGGTCACACAAAGCACCAGTGCTGGATTCTTCACCCACATCTCAAACCAACCAAGTTCATGAAGGACAGGGATGCAAGAGCGAATGTGAGCTATGGAGGATGTGATCAGGATGGGATGAGTGGAGCTGGACCATCAAACCGGGCACATGAGACTGAAGGATGTGAAGGTGGTGGGAACAAGGCCTTGGTGACTTACACTGCTCAATAAACCAACCGCCCCAATGAGTATGAGTTCAACCGCCGATCAGAAATGGATGCTCTCATCAAGATGCTCAATGACAATGGTAACATCTTTGGTAACCTCAGGGGGTATTCATTTTGTGCATCTAAGGTTTCTAGTTTTCATTAACAAACTGATGCATATACTCACTCTAGGATTGCTCGTCTATCACATAGTGCTTGTAGCATGTCTGAACCATTGATAGTTGATTCTAGTGCATCACATCATATGATTAGTGATACTAGTCTTATTAAAGACATAGAACCTGTGCATGGACATGTTATGATTGCTAATGGTGATAGGATTTCAATAAGGGGTACAGCCAAGTTAAAAATGTTTGATAAGGAATCTAGAGCTATTTATATGCCTAAGTTTACATCAAACTTGTTATCTGTTAAGAAGTGCACCAATGATTCGCAATGCAATGTTATTTTCCGTCCTAATGATGTGAAGTTTTAGGATATTGAGAGCAGCCGTTTGATTGGGAAAGGAACTACAAAAGGAGACCTTTACTTACTTGAAGAGCTTACTTCTCTGCCTAGTCATAGTTGTTCTTTTACTTTTGTTCCTGCTTCTAATATAAATAAGAATGCTTTGTGGCATGCTAGACTAGGACATCCTCATATTAGAGCTTTAAACTTAATGGTTCCAGGTGTTGTTTTTGAAAATAATGATTGTGAAGCTTGTATTTTAGGCAAGCATTGTAAGACTGTGTTCCATAACTCCACTACTATCTATGATCATTGCTTTGATTTAATACATTCAGATGTTTGGACTGCTCCTTGCTTGTCTACAAAGAACCATAAATACTTTGTCACATTCATAGATGAGAAGTCTAAATACACCTGCATAACCTTGATTCCATCTAAAATATAGGGTGCTTGATGCATTTAGAAATTTTCAGACTTATGTGACTAACCATTTCAATGCTAAGCTTAAATCTTTTAGATCATATAGTGGTGGAGAGTACACAAGTCAAGCCTTCAAGCAGAACCTATCCCAACATGGAATTCTTCATCAAAAAAGATGTCCCTAAACCCCTCAACAAAATGGAGTATCCGAGAGGAAGAACATGCACCTTATGGAAGTTGCTCGCTCAATGATGTTCCACGTAAATGTGCCAAAGAGGTTATGGAGTGATGCAGTTTCCACTGCATGTTAACTTATCAACCAAACCCCAACTAAAGTCCTTGATGATCAATCACCATTTGAGGCTGTGAACAAGTTTAGACCAGCCTTAGATCATATCCCGGTCTTTGGTTGTCTCTGCTTTGTTCACAAACCATGGGAGCTAAGGAACAAGTTGGAGGCAAAGAGCACAAAAGGTATGTTCATTGGGTACTCACCAACTCAGAAGGGGTACAAGTGTTATGATCCAGTGACCAGGAGGCTGCTTGTGTCAAGCGATGTGAATTTTGTAGATAAAAGACGATTTTATGAGGAGAAGAACCAAGGAGAGCTCAAAGACTTGGCTTCAGACAAGGCAGGCAACTTGGAAATTATATTGGAAAAGTCTTGCGATTAACTTATCCCAGGTTCCGAATAGTGGAGGAGGACAACAACATGGTTTCCCCACTGCTACTGTGGATGGTCAGGAACCCCACCACGACCATGAGGAGGAAATGAACCTCATACTAATGATAAGTATGAGGAAGGATCAGGTTCTCAACATGATCAAGGTGTGGACAAAGGAAATGAAGATGAGGGAGTTGGAAATGTAAACCAAAAAGAAGAAGGGGAGGCCGAGGAGGAAAAACCTGAAGTGGCTCAACCATTTAGAAGAAGTACTAGGACGAGGAACCCTCCTTCCCACTGGGTTAATACACATGTATACTACAAGGCAAAAGCAGTTGAGCATCCAACACTAGCTGTTTGTTCATTGATTCATTACCCTGAAGACAATTGTGCCTTCATGATTAGCCTAGATGGGAGTCAGTTACCGAGATCTTATGAAGAATCCATGCAAAATAAATAATGGAGGGAATCATTTGGTGCTGAAGTGGATGCAATGATAAAGAATGATACATGGTATGAAAGTAAACTGCCAAGGGGGAAGAAGGCTGTATCTTGCAGATGGATATTCACTATCAAGTATCTTGCAAATGGAAAGATTGATATGAAGAAGACCAGAATATTGGCAAGGGGGTTTACTAAAACCTATGGAGAGGACTACATAGATACATTTTCTCCAGTCGCCAAGCTCCATACAATCAGAATAGTGCTATCTCCGGCCATAAACCTAGAATGTGACCTTTTGCAAATGGATGTGAAGAATGCCTTCTTGTAAGGAGAACTTGAAGATGAAGTCTACATTTATCCTCCTCCTGGTATTGAGCATTTGGTTAAGGAGGGAAATATGTTGAGGCTGAAGAAGGCCATATGTGGTCTCAAACAGTCACCTAGAGCATTGTACACCAAGCCGAACACAACTCTGAATGGGAAAGGATTCAATAAGTCAGAACTCGACCACCCCCTCTTCACCTTGACCACTGCATCAGGTATTGTAGTCCTTCTTGTGTATGTTGATGATATCATCACCACATTAAGTGACAAGGTTGTGATTCAATCGACCAAGGACTTCTTAAAGTCTTTTTTTTGAGATTAAAGACTTGGGTGAAAGGAAATACTTCCTTTGAATTGAGATATGTAGATCCAAGGAAGGTTTGTTTCTTTCCCAAAGGAAATATACACTTGATCTTTTGAAAGATCCAGGTAAGCTTGGAGGAAAGAAAGTGAAGACACCCCTAGAAGATGGATATAAGGTTCCACGTGAGGGGGATATTGAAAATAGCCAACCATTTGAAGATGCCAAGCTTTAAAGAAAGCTTGTTGGTAAGCTAATCTACTTAACCATTACACGTCCTAATATATGTTTTACTGTGAATTAAGTGAGTAAACACATGCAAGGACCAAAGAAGCACCATTGAACCATGGTTAGTCAGATCTTGATGTATCTGAATGGTTCACCAGAACAAGGAGTGTGGATAGGATGTAAAGGGCACTGAAGTAGTGGGATACTGTGATGCTGATTGGGCTAGATATCAAGCATATAGGAAGTCGACCACGGGCTATTGCACTTTCATTGGTGGGAACTTAGTTACTTGGAATAGTAAGAAGCGGAAGGTGATGTCATGCTCAAATGCTGAAGTTGAGCATAGGGCCATGTTGAAGCTGACTAATGAGCTAGTTTGGATCAAGGGTATATTGAAGCACTTAGAGATAGATCAGTCCACTCCAATGACCATGCATTGCGACAACCAAGCAGCAATCCACATTGCTTCCAACTCGGTGTTCCATGAAAGAACCAAGCGCATTGAAGCTGATTGCCACAAGGTGAGGCAAATGATAGTCCAAGGAGTGATCTTACCTTGCAACACTCGGCGTGAAAATCGGTTGGTCGATGTGTTCACAAAAGTTCCAAAGCAGAACACTCTTGAGTCCATCCATCATAGGTTGGGACTCATAAATCTTACTAAGCGCAACTAGTCCATTGTGTCATGAGGTCTTTACTCTTTCCCTTGCTAAGTTTTTATCCCTAAGAAGGGTTTTCTTTGTCAAGGTTTTTAATGAGAAAGATCTCATGACATCCAAGCTTGGCCGGTTCCCTTGGTCAAGCTTGAGGGGGAGTGTTGAACCAAATAAGAGATGAGGTTATAAACTATGGATGAAGGTTGAAAAATATTGAGGAAATGAAGAGGAAGTGAAATGGTGATGTCCGTACAAGTCCTTACAAGGCCGTACAAGTTGGCCGTACAGTCTTAGGTCAACCAAAGTTAATCCGGGTAAAACAAGAGAAGTTACCTTCCCCAGATAAGCTCTTCCTTGACTCTTCCTTCCGTCTAGATGCTCAGAACCTTAAGGATAAGGTTAGTCCGCGGATGGTAAGGCTGGCCAAGAGCATCTATTCAAGATGTTAAAGGATTAACGCGTGTGAATCTTCTGGTCCATGTATTTTGAATTAGGCACGCCCAAGACCTTGACTCCACATGCTTTGTGTTGAAACCTCATCTTTTATCTGTTAAGCATAGCCATAACCTATTCTATATATTTGTAACCTCACTCATTAATCAATCAAGCAAGTATTCGAGTCTCGTTATTTTCTCTCTAGTGTTATTGAGGATCCAGAAATGGTTTCTTAGAAAAGGCTCGACCTTTTGTCTCGAATCTCTTCCAAATCTCTTCTAGTCTCTCTTAAAGTCTCTATTACTCGTATAAACTCAGATTCCTCTTTTTTTTTCCGAAAATCCCTAATTTCCATGGTGATGCTAATCCTGCTGCATATTTGGAGTGGGAAGAGAAGATAGAATTGATTTTCAGTTGTTAACACAATACTGAAAGAAAGAAGGTTCAAATGGCTACTGCTGAGTTTTGTGGTTATGCTTTATACTGGTGGAATCAATTGGTAAAGTCTATAAGTCTTGATGGAATAGAACCAGTGGAAACATGGCTTTAGCTGAGGGCTTTGATGCGTAGAGAGTATGTTCCAAGACAGTACCACAAGGAATTTCTTCGAAAGCAGTCTGAGACAAAGCTAAACCCTTCAATCTTGGATCAGAAACAACAAGGCAGCATGAGGTCACCTCGAACCAGTGTTATTGGTTTATCTAGCAACACAACAGGCTGGTTCAGTGAGGAGGACAGAAAGAAGCTAACTCAGGTGAGTATGGATGTGGAGAAGCAACAAAGGAGGAACAACTCAACACGTCCATCCATTGAAGCACATCAACAAGAACCAGTAACTACTGTCTCAAAACTAAAAGATGCATAACCTGACTCAGCTGCTCCTATCCAAGAAGATCAAGCAAAAGTAACATCACCTATCTTTCATAAAGAAGGGCAGCCTGTTCAGAACGTCATGGTTCCTTTCAAACAAGTCATGGTAGCAGAGGAGACACCCAATGAACCACATAAAGCTCGCAGAATGAATAAGTTCATTGTCTTTGATCCATGTGGTTTCCAAAAGACATTCTTGTGTACTTTTTTGATCTTTCCTTTCGTTCGGAACCAGACCAGGGCAGTGGAGCTATCAAAACACAACTTTGGCATGAATCATGTTGTATTTAAGCATGGAGGAGAGTTGTGGAATCACAAGAACAAGATTCAATTGGCTGAGAAGGAATCAGCTGCAGTAACATCTGTTTTTGTTGATTGCGTACCCTCTGAAGATAAAGTGTTGCACATATCTGGTCAGCCAGAGTTTCACTATGAAACTAACTGGAGAATGTTACCAACTCAGACTTGGATCAAACCACAAACCACAGGAAATGGCCATCCGATCTTCAAGATATTTCCAATTTGGTAAAACAAGTCGGTTTGAGTCAAGATGGTGAAATGAGAGTACCTGATTGGGTTCGAAGGCTGCAGACTTATGTGTGGAGACCTGGAACATAAGTCGGCATACCTATATTCCTTGAAGAACATTCTGGCTGTGCTAAAACCATTTTCGGTCATAAGGAGTTTAAAGATAAACAAAACGCCTTGCTTCTCGACCATGTCAAGATATGGAAGCCACCAGATATGCAGCAGCTTTAGTACCATTGCAGAGATTATCAAACCATGTTCGGATATGAAAAAGTGACTGGAGAAATTGGTCAAGTTATCACTGGATCAGGAGAAGAACTCATGTTTTCCTCTCAAATAAAGGAGAAACTACCAGATAAACTTAGGCCACAGCAATCTCCAAAGAAACCAACCCCAGGTAACTATCTAAACTCAAAGAAAACTATGAAACCTGATTTGCTTGCTGTTTGTACAGGTCAAACTGTTTTGAGGTCTAGACTTTTTGAAAAGAAGGATATAAGCTATGAACAAACCTGTCCCATATTCTTAGTCCTTCCTACATCTACAAGAAACCAGTTTGACGCTAAACCCAATTCCGAGTTGCAAGTTACTGATTCTACAACTCAGGTACGCCTACACTTACTTTATTCTGAATTATCTGAGTTTAGAACATGTCAATCTTATATATGGCGACCAGGTGAGCATTCTAAAGTAAGTGACCATGTTTTCAAGAGTTCTTTTATCGATTACACAAATATGACTTGTTTTTGTGAAAAGAGCCATGTGCAGATTATGATGTAGCTTTGCAGCATACAAGGAGAAAGAACAAGCATGTGGAACACAAGTGGTTCAAACCACCTGGTTTTGATCAGGATAAGCACCCAGACGTCAATGGATTCATCCTCATCAAAGAAGCACCACCAGATGCAGCACACAAGCCAAAACCGAGCAAAACCAAATTTGGATAAGATTATCTTTGATAAATTTTCATGTGCTAACTTGCTTTGTTTTAATGTATCAGGTTTGAGTAATGAATTAAGAACTAAATGGATCAATGCCTTCTACATATCCGAAACCAGTCAGCAACAATGCCAATTAAAGAGGCTTGCAAGGTAAGTATAATCTGATTTTAAACTTTGATGTTACTGACTTGGTCCCCTCTATTGCAGGTAAAACAGATTTGAGGACAAATATTTTTGAAGAGGGAGGGGATCATGTGATCATGGAAAGCACCAAGGAATGGAAGCATGAACCTCAACCTTAAGAGCTAGTATCTGAGGATTAAATATTGAGGAGTGATTTGAAACAAGAAGAATACATTGGTCTTGGTCGAAGCTTGATCATTCAAGACACTTTATCCATCATTCAATCTATTCAATCTTCAAGCTGATCATCATCTAGGAAAGTAGGATTGTGTGTGCTCTTTTTCTCGCTTCTGGTTTTGTCCTACGTGGTTTTCTGGAGGAAGTTTTTCACGAGGCCACAAGACTACTTCACATATCACCTAGCTGATGATCTCGGACCTACAGAAGAAGAAACCTGATGCTATTTAATATTTCTAAGTTTTTATGTTATTTTCAAAATCCAGTCTTTGTATGTTTCCAAGAGGAGCCTATGTCTTTATTCCTCTTGCATTTTCGAGAGCTTGTGCATGTACAAGTCTCTCCCTTTATTTATCTGGTCGAAATCTAATAAGAGGCATCCAGTATTTCAGTCAAACACTTGTTTCTTTGTCCTTACTTCTCTGTCAAAATTGCTTAAGCTTTCTGGTGTGTAAAATCCAGAGTTAAGGGCTTCTTATTTGGTGTGTCATATCCAGTGCAGTCGCCTAGGAGTATCAAGAGATCATCCATCCCTCTTCTGTCACAATTAGATCCAAATGTCTTGAGAAACTTGAGTCTTTTGATTCGTTTCTGCAAGGATTATCCCATCTGTTCCAGAGCATCATCCTAGGATCTTATTACAAGCTCCAGTGCTGAAGCTGAGTACCGAGCAATGCTGAAGCTAACAAATGAGCTTGTATGGATCAAAGGCATTCTAAAGAACATGGGTATTGAGCAGTCTACCCCAATGTCAATGCATTGTGACAACCAAGCAGCCATCCACATAGCCACCAATTGTGTGTTTCATGAGAGGACCAAGTATATTGAGGTTGACTGCCACAAGGTGAGGCAGATGATTGGATTAGGAGTGATCTTTCCATGCTATACAAGGAGTGAGGATCAGTTGGCAAATGTGTTTACTAAGGCAGCTAGGCAGAAGACAATGGAGCCCAATAACACACTCCTAGGATGCTTCTCTCGAATGTATGGATAGATCCTTGCACAAACGAGCCAAAAGGCTCAAGCTTACCAAGTTTTGTGGATCGATTGGTGACACAAAGAGGTGTGGATGGACTCTTTGATACTCCTACGCACTAGATCGAATATGATACACCAAACTAGAACCCTTAGTCTCCAGATATGACACACCAGCAATTTCTCACACTCAACAAAGAGAAGAGAGAGAAGAGGAGACAAAAGGTTTAGATAAATGACTCCTTGATTCAGAATGAGGGTTGCAAGAGTTTAAATAGAAACCAAGGAACACACTCCTTAGGTTTCAAAAACATATTAACATAAAAACTATAGTTTAAACGCAACATATGGTAAATAGATAGAGTATTCTTCTTAGGCTTGGACCGACATTAGCACCTAAGAGATGTGTAAAGCAGCTTGTGGCCTCGTTAAAACCTTCATCCGTAAAACCTCTTTGGAACAAAACCGAGAGCAAGGAAAAGAGCACACACAAATACTTTGCCTAAGTACTAATTCATCTAGATGAGGAGATAGCTTGAATGGTGATCAAGGTATCTCGGATCATCAAGCTTTGTCCAACACCTTCTTCTTGTTACCACATGTATCTAAGTAATCCTCCAACGGCTCCATTAAGTTTCTTGGTTCTAGAACGAGTCATGGTACCTTTTGGAATGGCTAATGCATCTCATTAGCTGGTTGGTCCATGGGTGCATTCTTGAATACATCATTTTCCCTGTTGAGATGGTCCATGATCACATCATCCTCTGCCACTTGAAAAGGATTTGTCCTAAAATCTGGTTCATCTGCCACAAAAGGAACCAAATCAGTAACATTGAACCTATTAGTTACATCGTACTTAACATGGAGGTCCAGCTTGTAGGCATTGTTGCTGATTTTCCTAATGATCTCGAATGGAACATCAATCCTTGACATTAGTTTGGACTTCCTTTCATTTGGAAATCTGTCCTTTCTAAGGTGAACCCACACTTTGTCACCTACTTTAAAGACCATCCTACGCCTTCCTTTGTTTGCTTGTTTAACATACTGCTTGGTCTTTTCTTGAATATTGCGCCTTTCTTGCTCATGAATCTGTTGCACCATATCTGCTTTCTTCTTGCTATCAAGACTAAATCTTTCACACTCAGGTAAAAGCAGTAAACCCAAAGGAAAGGTGGGATTGAACCCATAAACAATCTCAATGGGTGAGAAATTAGAAGCAGAAAGCATAGCATGATTGTATGCATATTCACAATGAGGCAAATAGTCTTCCCATGATTTCAAGTTCTTTTTGATGAATGCACGTAAGAGAGTTCCTAGTGTCCTATTAACTACCTCAGTCTGTCCATCAGTTTGTGGATGGCAAGTAGTAGAAAACAACAGCTTAGTGCCTAGCTTAGACCAAAGGGTCTCCCAGAAATAACTCAGAAACTTAACATCTCTATCTGACACTATAGTTCTAGGCATGCCATGCAAACAGACTATCTCCTTAAAAAACAAGTTGGCTACATGCAATGCATCATTAATATTATGGCAAGCTATAAAATGTGCCATTTTTGAAAACCCATCTACCACAACAAAGATAGAGTCCTTTCCAGTCCTTGTTTTAGGCAGTCCTACAATGAAATCCATAGAGATATCATTCCACGGATAATAAGGAATGGGTAAAGGAGTGTACAAACCATGGGACTCAACCTTAGCCTTAGCTTTCTTGCAAGTTGCACATCTTCCACACACTCGTTCAACATCTCTCTTCATGTGCGGCCAAAAGAAGTGATCATGCAAGACTTAAGAGTTTTGGTGTTTCCAAAGTTCCCCATTAGACTTCCTCCATGGGATTCCCTGACAAATAGATCTCTCAAAGAAAAATTTGGTACACAAAGGCGATTGTCATAGAATAAGTACCCATCATGCCTAAAATAGTGACCAGTAGCAACCTTTTAACAAGATTAATAGGCTTCTTTGAAGTCAGGATCATTTTCATACATGTCTTTCAGTTGTTCAAATCCTAACAACTTAGCATCTAAAGTAGTCAAGAGAACATACCTTCGAGATAGTGCATCAGCAACTATATTCTCTTTACCTTGTTTGTATTTGATGACATCGGGAAATGTCTCAATAAACTCAACCCATCTTGTGTGTCTTTTGCTAAGCTTACTTTATCCTTTTAGGTACATGAGGGACTCATGGTCAGTGTGGATGACAAACTCTTTAGGACATAGGTAGTGTTTCCATGTATGCAAGGCTCTCACCAATGTGTATAGCTCCTTGTAATAGGTAGCATAGTTGAGAGTGGCTCCTCCAAGTTTCTCACTGAAATATGCTATAGGCTTCCTATCATGCATCAACACAGCACCAATACCAATTCCTGAGGCATCACATTCAATTTCAAACGTTTTAAAGAAATCAGGAAGTATAAGGAGAGGAGATTGAGTAAGCTTCTCTTTAAGTGTTTGGAAGGCAGTTTCTTATGCCTCTCCCCACTTGAACCCAACATATTTCTTGATTGCTTCAGTTAGAGGGGCTTCTATGGTGCTAAAATCCTTCACAAAGCGTCTATAGAAGCCAGGAAGCCCATGGAAACTTCTTACTTCTCCTACTGTGGTTGGACTTTGCCAGTCTTTGATAGCCTTAATTTTCTCCTGGTAAACCTTAACTCCATCTGCAATTACACGAAATCCTAGAAAAACCAAGTTATCCGTGAAGAAGGTTAGCATAAAGCCTCTCATGTCTTAAAACATCAAGAACGGCCCTAAAATAACCTAGATGATCCTCACAGCTTTTGCTATCGACTAGGATGTCATCAAAATAAACTACAACAAAAATTCCAATGAAAGACCTAAGGACATGATTCATTAGTCTCATGAATGTACTAGGTGCATTTGTTAATCCGAATGGCATGACAAACCACTCGTATAGACCATGTTTAGTTTTGAATGTAGTTTTCCATTCATCACCCTCTTTTATTCTAATTTGATGATATCCATTTTTTAAATCTATCTTAGAAAAGATGCTAGAACCAAGAAATTCATCAAGCATATAATCTAATCTAGGAATAGGGTGGCGATATTCACTGTATGTTGTTGATTGCTCTACAATCAACACACATGCGCCAGCTACCATCCTTCTTAGGTACAACAAGAACTGGAACTGCACATGGGCTGAAACTCTCTCGGATATGGCCCTTCTCCGTCAATTCTTCTACTTGCCTTTGCAATTCTTTACTCTCCACTTGATTGGTTCTATAAGCTGGTCAGTTTGGAAGTGTGGAACCAGAGACAAAGTCTATCTGTTTCTCGATCCCTCTCACTGGTGGGTGGCCTATAGGACTATCTTCTGGAAAGACATCATCATACTCCTGTAAAAGAGACACAAGTTCACTCGGATACACCGGTGCAAGTTCAGTAACATTAAAGAGTGTTTCTTTAAAAACAAGTAAGAGAACGGTTTGCTTAAAGTAGAGAGTTGTTTTGATATCACCCGACTTGGCATAGAAGCTTTGTTGCTTGTTTTGAATGGGTGGAAGGTCGATATCCTTCTTATTTTGAAGTTGTAGTTGGTCTAGGTGAACTTCCTTAGGAGTTAGAGGCACAAGGATTGTTTTTATTCCTTGGAATTCAAAGGAATGCTTGTTGGTGTATCCATCATGTACGACTCGCCTATCATATTGCCAATGTCGTCCAAGGAGTATATGACCAGCTTCGATGGGTAGGAAATCACATAGAACTTCATCTTTGTACCGACCAATAGCAAGAGGTACCATGACCTGATTGGATACCTTCATTTCACCCTCCTCATTGATCCATTGCAATCGTATGGCTTAGGGTGTTTTTGAATCTTCAACCAAAGTTTCCTCACCATTGCCTCACTCGCCACATAGATACAACTCCCTCCGTCTACAATTAGGCTACATACCTTTCCTTGGACCAGGCATCTTGTGTCGAACAAGTTCTCTCGTAGCTCAAGTTCTTCAGTTTTAGATTGCAAGCTTAAGGTCCTCCTAGCAACCAACAACTTTCGCCGGATAGGCTCTTCTTCATACTCTTCTTCAGAGTTGTTCTTCCTTTCTATCTCGGCCTAATCCTCAGATTCAGACTCGCCATTGTCAAGAAGTAGCATCACTCTTTTGTTGGTAAACTCATTAGCATAGTGTCCTCTTACTTGGCATTTGAAACACTTAACATCCCTAGCCGTTGAGCTAGTTGCCTCGGCATTTCCATTGTCCTTACTAAAGATGCTACTTGACCTTGATTCTTCCTTCTGATATGGTTTGTTTTCTTTGGGAAAAGTAGGTTTCTCTTCTTTTGAACTTTGAAACCGTGTAGCTCCATAACTGGATCAAGAGTTAGTCTTCCTCTTAAGTTTTTGTTCCACAAGGATAGCTTTATGAAGCATTTCTTCTATCTCCACATAGTGTTGCATCTCCACACTATCTTGTATCTCTCGGTTAAGTACTCCCAACAAATGTGCCATTGTAGCCTCCCTATCTTAGGATATACAAGCTCTCAACATCAACAGCTCCATTAACCTTGTGGGAGCTTCCTTATCTCTTTGTGGAGGTCACGGTGGTAATGGCTTGGAACAAACCTCTTGCGCATGATAGACTTCATCTCTTGCCAAGACTCAATCGGATACTCCTGCTTACGACTTCTATATGTAACCAACTGATCCCACCAACATAGAGCATAGTCATAGAACTCAGTGGCAGTAATCTTAATCTTGTTGGCTTGAGTGTATTGCTGACAATTAAAGACTAGTTCAATCTTTTTCTCCCACTCGAGGTATGTATCAGGATCAGCTTTCCCATGGAAAGAAGGTACTTTAGACCAGCTAGCTCATCTCTTTGGTTTACCCTACCTTCATGTTTACGTCTTTGCCTCCTTCGGCTTCTTCTAGAAGAAGAGATATGATGCTCATACTTGTTGTCAGTCTCATCAGTCCCAGCATGTTCTTAGTCAAGTTTGGTTTGGCCTTTCCCGTATTGGTTCATTGCTATTGCCTTGACCAGTAGCTTGTCTGATCTCTTGCCTAAGCTTATCTCTCAACCCCTTCATGTTAGCCTTCATCAACTCAGTCATGGTTGAGATTGTGGTCTGATTGAGTTGTTTGGTCATGGCTTCCATCAACAACTTGTTCCTTCTCATAAGCGCGACTTCCTCATCTGATTCATTCCCAATTGTTACCTGAAACAAATCAAACACTCAACCAGTAAAAGATTCAAAGAAAGTAACACTACTCGACCCAAGGTATCCAAGGAAACTTGATCAGCAAGAAACATAATTCAAATCGATCACACCCAAAAGGATTGTTCAAAACAAGATCAGAAACAATCAAAGAAATCAAACGATTGTGAGTCTAACACAGATTGATGATCTATGAATCAAAAGAATGGATCAGTCACAAACAAACTTTTCAAATTTCCGGATCAACCAAAACTTGTAACATAAACAACAAGTATTCGAAAAGGTTCACAATGATCTGAGATTAAAACTTATAAATAAATCAACTTTCAACAATATTATCAGAGAACAATTGATTTAGGAGAAGTTTATGAATAGAACAAACGATACTCTAATCAGAAACAATGATCGATCACAAAAAGGGGTAGATGAACTGATCAAAGATTAATAAGTTTTAACACTCAAATGATCAGATTTATCAATAGAACATATAAGGATGAATTGATCAATCTACAAACACAAGGAAACTTAGATCGATCAACAGATTTGAGAGAATATGAAAAGATCAATCGAAAACTACAAAGGAAAACGAGTACTCCACTTCCAGAGTAGCTTTGATACCACTTAACACACTCCTAGGATGCTTCTTTGGAACGCATGGATAGATCCTTGCACAAACGAGCCAAAAGGCTCAAGCTTACCAAGGTTTGTGGATCGATTGGTGACACAAAGAGGTGCGGATGGACTCTTTGATACTCCTAGGCACTAGATCGGATATGACACACCAAACTAGAACCCTTAGTCGCCGAATATGACTCACCAGCAATCTCTCACATTCGACAAAGAGAAAAGAGAAAAGAGGAGAAAAAAAGGTTTAGATAAAAGACTGCTTGATTCAGAATGAGGGTTGCAAGAGTTTAAATAGAAACCAAGGACCGTCTCCTTAGGTTTCGAAAACATAATAACATAAAAACTATAGTTTAAACATAACATAAGGTAAATAGATAGAGTATTCTTCTTAGGCTTGAACCGACATTATCACCTAGGAGATGTGTAAAGCAGCTTGTGGCCTAGTTAAAAAACTTTCTCCGTAAAAGCTCTTTCGGACAAAACCGAGAGCAAGGAAAAGAGCACACACAAGTACTTTGCCTAAGTACTAATTCATTTAGATGAGGAGATAACTTGAATGGTGATCAAAGTATAACGGATCATCAAGCTTTGTCCAATACCTTCTTCTTGTTTCTATACGAGTCTAACTAATCCTCCAATGGCTCCATTTTGTTTCTTGGCTCTAGAACAAGTCATGGGACCTTCCGGAATGGCTAAGGTATCTTCATCAGCTCTTTGGTCCATGGGTGCATTCCTGGATACATCATCTTCCTTGTTGAGCTGGTCCATGATCACATCATCCATTCATAGTCGTTTGGGACTCATTGAATTGATCCAACTTTGCTAATCCCTGTTTTGTGGTCTTTACTTCTTTTCCCTCATCAAGATTTTATCCCAATGGGTTTTCCTTGGTGAGGTTTTTAATGAAGAAGACCTCATAGCCTTCAAGCTCAACTTGTTCCACATGGTCAAGCTTGAGGGGGAGTGTTAAGTTGGGTGAATAATGAGGATAAAAGAAGATGAAGGAAAAAGGAGAGTTTGTGTCGACCATGTCCGTACAAGGCCGTACAATCCGTACAGGCCGGACAGGTCATGGTCGACCCAAACCTCGACCAAATACTAAAAATGTCATCCGGGTGAAAAGAGAGTTACCTTACCGTTTGATCTTTACCACTTACCATGGTATCCGTTGGAAAGGAAGGAAGAAGGAGTCTTGAGCAAGGTGGCACAGTTGGAAAGTGATCAGCATCTTACCAAAGATGCTGATACCCTTCTTGTGCCTCTCCTTGGTCAATATTTGAATTAGGCGCTCCCCCTTTCATCCTGGTCCACAAGTTGTTCTTCCTTTTGATTCTGGAATCCCTTGTAACCCCTCTATATAAACATTATGTCCAGTATCAATAAGATCATACAGTTCTGGGTTTCTTTCTACTCTTTGGCCGAAATGAATCCCTAACACAAGTTCATACAAATTACTCTCTATTCTCTTCATTTCTGTCTAAACTAATCTCTCTATTCTATTATTCTCTAAACATTTTAGAAACATCAGCAACCTCAGTCGGTTGTTTGAAGTGAAGCGTGCCATCAACAACCTAAGCTAAGAACGGACGAAGTTTACTCAACACTTAGGAAAGTTTAGGACTTTATGGTCTGAACTTCAAATGCTGAGGCCACACTCCATGGATCCAGATGTGCTTGAGGAGAGGCATGAACAAGAAAAAGTGTTTGGTCTCTTGCTCACTCTCAACCCAGCATACAACGACCTCATTAAACACATCAAGAGATCCGAGAAACTACCATCCCTTGAAGAAGTGTTGTTGGAAAGAAGAAGGAAGAATCATCAGTGAGTGTGATCAAGTCCTTTGTACAAATATTGTTAAAAGATAATGATGTGCAACGTTTTTAGAAAAAGATTATTTTGCAAAAGATTTGCACAAGAAAGATAATGAAGTGCAAAGTTCGGTTCAGCCTTAAAACACCCAAAGATCAATGTGCAAAACAAGGGTTGAAGATAATCTTTGGTGCAAAGTTTGTGCAATAGAATCAAGACCAATGTGCATAGTCCGGGTGAGCTTTATGTCGGGCAAGAAAGAAGAAGAAGGTTGGCGCCAAGGAATTTTGTTTGAATTCAAATGGGATCACATGTGAGATTAAGGAATATGGCTGTTGGGTGCTGTTCCTTTCTCTGCCTCAGCTGCAAGCAATTCCTTGTCTCCTTCCTGATATTATTTGTTTAAGGGAATCCCAAGTGGACATTAGTTTATTGTTTTTGGTTTGTCTTGTATTGTTGCTTCCCTTGGCTATTTATGCCTTCTTTGTCCACAAATTTAAACAAGCAAAGCGGATTTCTCTTTCTTCACCATTCTCAGTTCCATTATTCTCTCAAATCTCTTATACTCTCTGGTTAATAAATCTTTCAAGCAATACTCTTAAGTCTCACTTAATCTCTCTTATTCTCTATTGCAGTCTCTTTGATTCTCACTTAGTCCCTTATTCGCTTCCTCTTAAGTTTTGACTATACTCTGTCTCTAAATTATTCTCACACCTAAATCCATCTATTCGCACAAGTGTGCTCACAGATCCAGAAGGAGTAAGGTTCTCTTGATCTATTCGGAAGAAAAGGAGACTTTACCTTGGCAAACAAAACTGTTGAAGTACCCCAAGCAAACCCTCAGGCAAACCGAGTGTCATACAAGACTGAAGACAGACGGACTGGTGGATGTGAGCATTGCAAGCGCAGAGGTCATAGGAAAAAGCAGTGCTGGACCCTTCACCCACATCTCAAACCTCCCAAGTTTGCAGCTAGAGACCTAGATGCAAGATCTCAGTTCACAAGTGGCATGATGGAGCAGGACCAACCAGCAAGCACCTCTACTGGCCAGACTGAAGGAGCCAAAGCTCTCACCACCCATGGCACCTTGAAGAGCAATGATGATGGTCTAGTAAGGAGATCCGAACTGGACCTTCTCATCAAAGCCTTCAAGGAGTACTCTGGTATGACAGTAGGTAGCTATTTAGATACTTCCAGGGTGTCTAACGTTGTTGAAACCTCTCTTGCTGCATCTAGAATTCAAAACATTGATAGTATATCTCTTGCTGCATCTACATTGCCTAAACTTCTAATCATTGATTCTGGTGCATCTCATCATATGATAAGTTATACTAGATTAATCAAGGATATATAATCTGCTTTAGGACATGTCATGATAGCAAAGGAAGATAGGATACCTATTAAAAGGATTGGTAACTTGCACTTTTTTGGAAAGGACTCTAAAGCTTTTTTATGCTTGATTTGACTTCTAATTTGCTTTTTGTCAAAAGAGCAACTGCTGATCTAAATTGCAAAGTTACTTTCAATCCTAATGATGTGATATTTCAAGATATTGAGAGCAATAGACTGATTGGAAAGGTGATCACAAGAGAAGACCTTTATATGCTTGAAGATGTCAAGCCCCTTTCTGATTTAAATTGTGCATTTAGTTCCATTCATGTTTTGAGTAATGATGCATTGTGGCATGCTAGACTAGGACATCCACATGGTAAAGCCTTGAAATTGATATTTCCTAATGTTTCTTTCAAAAACAATGATTGTGAAGCTTGTTTTTGGGTAACCATTGCAAATCAGTTTTTCCAAAGCCTAGAACCATATATGAAAACTGCTTTTATCTTGTGCATTCGGATGTGTGGACTGCCCCTTGCTTATCTAGAGAAAACCAAAAGTATTATGTTATGTTCATTGATGAAAAATCGAAATATACTTGGATTACCCTGATTAAGTCTAAGGATAGAGTCTTAGAGGCATTTAAAAAATTTCAATCATATATTGCTAACAATTACAATGTCAAGCTCAAAAATTTTAGATCAGATAATAGAGGGAAATAAACCAGCAATGCTTTCAAGAATCACCTGGCCAAGCAAGGAATCATTCACCAGACAACACTCCTCAACATAATGGGGTAGCTGAGAGGAAGAATCATCACCTTATGGTGGTTGTCAGGTCGATCATGTTCCATAGACATGTTCCAAAGAGGTTTTGGAGTGAGGCAGTCATCTCTGCTTTCTACCTGATCAACGAAACCACACAAGAATCATGAAAGATGTCTCTTCATTTTAGGTCCTCAACAAGATCAAGCCATCTCTAGATCATCTTCAGGTGTTTGTGTGCCTTTTATATGTTTTAGTCATGGGTGAAATGAGAAACAATCTTGAGCCAAGGAGTTCCAAAGCAATGTTCATTGAGTACTCTACTACTCAGAAGGGAGGCCTAAGTCTCTAGATATGTAAAGTTTTTAGAAGGGAGAGGGTACTATGAAGAGAGCAAGTGGGATGACCTCAATGATCTCTCTCAAGACCCAACAGACCTTGCTACAAATCTAAGGATCATCCTAGAGAGTTTGGGTATCAACATGTCCCAGGATCAGGAACCTAGCCGACAACCAACAGCCCCACCTCAAGAAACCAGAACTACTGAAGATACCCGTGTTGATCATGAGGGGGGAAATGAAGAAGATCTTGACCAGCACCAGAAAATCTAGTACAAGATTAAACTCACCATGATCAAGCTGGTTCTCAACAAGAAAAAGTGGGGAATAATAGTGGAGAGGAGTTAGAAAAAGCTTCTCTAGAACCTTTACCAGAAGCTCAAACACTAAGATGAGGCACCAGAACCAGGCACCATCCATCTCATTGGAAGAACACCAGGGTATATTACAATGCTGAAGCAGTGGCGAGTCCTCTTGAAGGTACATGTTCTTTGGCTTGCTACCAAACTGAACATCAAGTCTTCATAGGAGTACTGGATGGAGAAGAAGTCCCAAGAAGTTCTGAGGAAGCAAATGAAATCTTGAGAGAATCTGGGTGAAAAGTGTAGAAAAGAGAGACTAAGGAAGAGATTTAAACAGAAATGAATGAGACTCGGCGAGATAGACTAAGAACCAGTGAAAAACATTACAGAGAGAGACTATGGTGAGAGACTGAAAGTTTTCGATTGATTAATGATGAACAAGGGTTACAAATATATAGAGTAAGAGTAAAGCTCTACAACGGATACAAGATAAGGTTGTGGATAAGCTTTTCAACGAGCATGTGGAGTCAATGGTCGAGGCGCGCCTTATTTGAATTCTTGTGAATGAGAAGCTGCACATGATTGATTCCTTAGGCATCTTGACTAGATGGTCTTCCAGCCTTGATCCAGCCTGTCCAGACGCGCTCATTATCCCTTTGGTCTAGCTTTATCCGTGTATCAGAAGGTAAAGGTAAGAACTGGTCGAGTAACATTTACTCGGGTAAATCTCGACCAAGGTAACTTTGGGTCGTCCAACTGAACGGCATGTACGACCACAGACACTTGTACGGACGACCCTAACTTGATTCATATCCACTTCCTCTGTCATTTTATGACCTCTGTTCAACACTCCCCCTCAATCTTGATCATGGGAACCAGTCAAGCTTGGATACCATGAGATCTTCCTCGTTAAAAACCTTATCAAGGAAAACCCGCCTTATGGATAAAAACCTGACAAAGAAAAGAGTAAAGACCCCGTGGCAAGGGGATCAGTTCCTTCTGGTAAGGTCATAAGTCCAAGTCTAGTGTGAATGGACTCAATGGTCTTCTGCCTAGCCGCTTTGGTGAACACATCAGCTAGCTGGTCTTCCCTCCTTGTGTAGCAAGGAAACAGTTCTGTTGATACAATCATTTTCCTCACCTTATGGCAATCAACCGAAATGTGCTTTGTCCTCTCTTGGAACACTGAGTTGGAAGCAATGTGGATGACTGGTTGGTTGTCACAATGCATGGTCATAGGTGTTGCTTGCTCAATTCCCAAGTGCTTCAGTATACCCTTGATCCACACCAGCTCGTTTGTAAGCTTCAACATTGCTCTATACTCGGCATCTACACTAGAGCATGAAACCACCTTCTGCATCTTGATCTTCCATGAAACAAGGTTCCCACCAATGAAGGTGCAATAACTAGTTGTAGACTTTCTGTCCATCCCATCTCCAGCCTAATCCGCATCACAATACCCAACCACTTCAGTACTCTCATTGCATCCCATCCATACTCCTTTGTCTGGTGATCCATTCAGGTACATAAGTAGATAGTTCACCATGTTCCAATGATGTTCCTTTTTCCCTTGCATATGTTGACTCACGTGGTTCACAGCGAAACATATATCAGGTCGTGTGATAGTCAAGTAAATCAACTTACCAACAAGCTTTCTATAAAGCGTGGCATCTTGGAATGGTGGACTATCTTCTATCTCCCCCTCTCGTGGGGCTTTGTATCCATCCTCCAAAGGTGTCTTGGCTGTGTTTCCTCCTTGTATACCTGCATCCTTCAAAATATCTAGTGTATACTTTATTTGGGACAGAAATAAACCTTTCTTGGATCATATCTCTATTCCAAGGAAGTGTTTCATCTCTCCCAAGTCTTTGATTTAGAACACAATCTTTGGTAGTTTGTGTACCTTCTTTGTCACTTCCAGTGATGATGATATCATCAACATAACACTAGAAGGACAATGATACCTGAGGGTGTGATGGGGGTGAACAGAGTGTGGGCGAGCTCAGATCTCTTGAAGCCTCTCCCATCCAAGGTGGTGCTCCATTTGTTATACAATACCCTTGGCGACTGCTTAAGACCATATATAGCTTTCTTCAACCTCAGAACATTCCCTTCCTTCACCAAGTGTTGCAGTCCAGGAGGAGTATACATGTAAACCTCATCTTCAAGTTCTCCTTGAAGAAAAGCATTCTTTACATCCATCTGCTATAGTCCCTACTTCAGATTCACTGCCACTGAAAACATTATTCTGATGGTGTGAAACTTTGCAACCAAAGTAAATTTGTGTAAATAGTCTTCACCATATGTTTGGGTGAATCCTCTTGCCACTAGTCTGGTTTTCTTCCTGTCAATCTTCCCATTTGCAAGGTACTTGATTGTGAAGATCCACCTACTAGACATTGCCTTCTTTCTTCTTGGTAGTTCACTCATACCAAGTATTATTCTTGATCATTGCGTTTGCTTCAGCACCAACTGTTGAACAAAATAAGAGATAAGGTTACTAAAGACCCGAAGATGATTCAGGGTTCATCTATACTTGTTCAAGACCTCTTATGGTGATTGGTCGTCCACGATCCTTGTTGGGGTTCTGTTGATGAGGTAGCAAGCTATGGCAACTGCATCACTCCAAAACCTCTTTGGAACATCATCGGCCTTGCAACCTCCGTGAGGTGTCTGTTCTTTCTCTCGGCCACTCCATTTTGGTGGGGTGTGTACGGAGAACTCGTCTGGTGAAGTATTCCATGTTAAGATAGGTGTTGGTTGAATGCTTGGCTAGTGTACTTTCCTCCATTATCTGATCCAAAAATTTCCAACTTGGCATTAAACTGGTTAGTCATAGAGCTTTGAAAATTTCTAAATTGATGAGGACATCGAACCAGATATCAACATCCCAACCCTTTGACAAGCACCCATAATAAGAGCAGAAACCAAGGGGGTGATTACAAGCTTTTGTGAAGCCATTGAAGGATTGTTTGCCAAGGCCATTAGCAACTCCAACTTAGAGGACATCAAAAACCGTTTAGAAAAGCTCTCCATTTCCGGATCAGAGGTTATAAAAGCTCCACCTTATGTTATACAAGACGGTCCAAAAGATAATGCTATCCTATGGTCTATCATTCCTCATAAGGAGATGGTTTCCTTATTCACCATCTCCCTACTTAAGTTAAACGATGAGTATCAAGGGGAAGACACAAGCTTCTAAATGACATCAGTTCAACCCTATGCGCGTCTCCTACCCCCAACGACTACCTTACCACAATTCAAATCCACCAGAAAAGTAAGTAAAGTAAGCACATTTCAATATTTTATTTATTTGTTTTCCTTTCAGGTTTTGGGCTCTTTTCTTTATTTTTTTATTCGAAAAAGCCATTGTTTAGCCTTTTGCTTTCACTAGGTCCTAAGATTGAGTCATGTAATAAATTTGCTTCAAATACCCCTGTAATAATTTTTCTTCAAACACCCCTAGAAGGACATAGCTGCAACAGCGAGTATATAAGCCCCTATAAACAGCCATGTATCATTCAACCTTTATGAAATATATGATTCAGTTTGCCCCCTAGCAAATACCTAAGTCTTTTGACAGTTTGTGAGAAGCAATCTTGAGAGAAAATCGTGTCTTATCAAGCTCACTCCTTAAAGTTTGTGGCGACCATTCAATCCATTGATTGAGTGAATCAATCAGCCTCTATCACCATCATCCATCCACTGTTCTTTCTGAGTTGTTTATACGATTAAGCAGCTTGAATCGATATTTCATCTACACGCCATCCTTCATCCATTGAGATAGCAAGTTGGTTATACGACTCTTTTTCGTTTCCCATCCTCCATTGATCATGTTCGAGTGTTATCAATTCGGATATCATCTTCATTCTACCCCTCACATCAGTCTCATTCCATTTCATCATCCATCCATCCACCAGAGCTTGATCCTCTTTCCTCTATCCATCCAGGCTGAGAAGGGTGCTATCAGTGCCCATATCATTTTGGTATCAGAGCCGAAAGGCTCCTTTCAGGTTATCTCTTTCTTTTTCATTTAGATTGTTTCATCCTGTTAAGAAAAACCATAAAATTTAGTGTTTTGCTTGCGTGTTTGATTTCTGCCATTGTTAGTTGTTAATTTCTTAGTTCATAAGTCAGAAAAGAAAAAAAAAAGAGACGAGTTAGTTTGTGTGTTTGATTCGTTTACCTTGGAAAAAAAATCAAAAACAAATTGTTAGGAGTTATTGCTTGCATCCAATTTTTCTTGTTTCCTTCATACTGCATATCAAGGATATTCTTGGTTTCCTTATTAGCTTGCATTCAAAATATTTATTAAAAGAAAAACCAAAATATTTACTGCTTTAAAACTTTAGTTACCTCAGTTATTTTGTTTTTCACTTTAGTTTAATTTTGGATTGCATTTCATATAAAAAAAGAGAAGAAATATAACATAGTCGAACTTGTCTTATTTGGAACTTCGGTTATAACTCTTTTTGCTTACCCTTTGCATACTGTTATCTCCTAAGGTCGGTCCATAACATTTTAAATTGCATTAGTTCATTAACATCATTGCATATTGTTACTTGTTTTAACGTTTCCAATTCCCATACGTTTCACTTGTTCTTTGAAAGCTCTTGTAGGATAAGCAATGGGAGATAGCACTTCATCAACCGATGCTGCAACCATGGGACAACTTCTAGCTGCCATGCAATCCATCAGTGTAAGGATGACTCGGTTGGAGCAGAACCATCAAACTCAGGCCAATAACCCAAACAACAATCAGGCAAGAGGCCAACAACGACAACAAGAAAACCCACCAGAAGAAGATGGGACTGATAGAGATATGCTTAGTCTGGAAGAAGAAGAGCACCCCCCCCCTCCACCTAGAAATTCCAGAAATATAGGAAGGAACCAAGGCATAGACTATGACCAAGAGGATGAGAACCCATGGCAGGGAGGTAAAGACTTGAAGCTCACGCCACCAACCTTGGCTGGAAAGGTTAACCCTGATGCCTACATTGATTGGGAAACAAGGATGGAATACATCTTTCATTATGAAAGTCTGATCATTGATGGTGGTTCTTGCATTAATGTTGCTAGCAAATACTTGGTTGATAAGCTGGGCCTCAAAAAGACTAAGCATCAAAAGCCATATAGGCTCAAGTGGTTAAATGATGAGACTGAGTTGAATATTGGTAAACAAGTGGTGGTCCCATTCAGAATAGGCCGATATGCTGATCATGTGACTTGTGATGTTGTTCCTATGCAAACTGGGCATCTTTTGCTTGGAAGACTGATACGACCTTGGATAGGTTGTCTCTCCCACGAATCACTTGAAGGAGGGTGGAATGGATCCTACAGTTTTAAGACTCTAGGATGGATGTGATGACATTCACACCTAGGCTGGGGAAGACTTAGATGTTGTTTTGCTACATCTATCTACGAGGGCAACCTCGCTTTGTTGATGCATGATGGACAGTCACGTAAACAGAAGAGCAATCTTCCTGGGGACGAATGGATGCTCAGATAATATGAACAAGCTTGACCACGTGAATGGACAAGGTAGAAGGTCCCCAAAGAGACAAAAGTAAGCCGAAAGCACTGGTTTTATTAAAAATATGGTGTAAGATTACATATGCAGCATCTTTGGTTTATATAAACTATGCATAAAACCCTAGCTAGAAAACTCCTTATTCTAATCTAATATAGAAAACCAAAACCTATTTCTAATTGGTTTGCGAAATCCAAAACATATCCCTAGTTTGTTTAAAAAACACCAATCCTAATCCTAGTGGGTTTAGAAGTACAAAAATCAGAAATACATTTAACAAACCAAAATCGACCATGTAAGACCCAAGATGGTCGATGCTTCTTGTTTATGGCCTGATATGGGCATTGCTCAACCAACACACTTCTGACCCCGTCCCAGGGACGTTCTGATGTATTCAATATGCTCCCTTGGTCCATTGGGTCGTGTGTTGCATGCTACCAAATCCAAACCAATCTTTGATCCATTTCTTTCCATTGTATCTGCCATTGTCGTCCATTTACTCTCGCTTGCTCATCCATATGGTAAGTTGATCGTTCAACATGCTCAAAGTCTTGTTTCAAGCTTCTCGTGGTCTTGGTTGGCTCATGTTCTTGTCGAGTTATGAGGTTTATTGCTGGTTTAGGTTGTTCCAAGGGCATATCATGAGCATTCTTTATCTCTCGGTCCAATACCTCATGAATTAGACCAATGAGCTCACAAAATGGCCCATTGAACAACACTTCAAGCACTGACTTAGATGGTCCACACGTGGCATTCAAACCCTTGTACTAGAGGCTGATCCATGTTGTATCATCCTCTCGTCCTTTAAAAAGATTTGACCTCAAATCCAGACCTTGTAGAATGATTAAACCCTTCATGTTAAACTCCAAAAGCCTTGCTCCTTTGGCTATGAGAAACCCCAGAAAATAAAGCTTCCCTCCAGGCTCAAACCCAAAGGAGGATAATCCCCTCACGTTCCTTAGAAGGATCTCATCAAAAACAACAATTACAACAAGAAGTACATGATTGTTTATATCGGTTCTTGTTTTTTTTGCTTCTGATTGAGCTTCACACCAGTTTAATCTTGCCCATGCCTTAATTCTTAACCATTGGCATGTACTATAATCTTAGACCTCTCAATAAGTATCACTGGTTCTCTAAGATGGACTAAGAACTTCAATGGGCAGTCGAGTGGCCTACCTAGTCCAATGTGATCAAGGATAAGTATACTTCGATCATCTCTCAAAGAACCACGACCCCAACTCAATTAGATTGAATGTAACGTTCCATAGAGTAAGGTGGACGTGTGAAACAACCTGCATACTCTAATTTGAGCCTTGGGTCGTCTCCAGCCTTTCGAATATCATCAACTACCATGATCAAATCATCCTTTCCAAAGTTAAAACAACAAGTGTTTCAAAAACTTATTGCTAGTATCAATCATGCATTGTTTTGGCCTGGGATGATGTGCATATTTCCTAGGCCTCTACAAAATCATATAGCCGCGCCTTGCTTTCCTTTCCCTTTCCTTGGCTGCTGTGTTGAACTACACTCTCTTCTCCTCCTTAAAAAGGATTTGACCTCAAATCATGTTCTCTAAGAATTATTGGCTCGTGTTTAACAGTTGCTTATAAGCTCTTGTGACTCTCCTCCTGGTTCAAATACAAGGTGTTGCAGCCCCTTGAAAAACCTCAGATGGTCCACAAGATTGAACTGAACACATACAAAAGGTATAAGTAACTCACAAGAAAAAGATCAAATGAATCCACCTTGTTCAATCAATGTCTCAAGTGACTCTTTATGAACTACAAGCGCCTCATCAAGCTCTCTTTCTTCAGCCTTGATTAGCTCAATCACGTGACCACACATGGCTGGTAAACTCTCCTCTTGTTTTGATTCATATATTGCTCTTTCTCAGCCAGTTTTTCTGCTCTGCTTTCTTCTCTGCTGGTTCCTTCTGGTAATAGCTTACCTCATCAACTCCTGAGGTTGGTCGTGGGAATGACCTCTTTGGTTGATTTTAGACCACTGCAGTGAGTGATTGATCTATCATGTTCCTGAGGTTTTCTCTGAACTTTGTTCTGTACAAATAGTCAAGATATCCAACATGTGTTTGCAGTAGCTACGACTTTGTTTGTGCCTCACGACTATAGCAGGTCTTTGGCTCATCTCTGGATGTCCTAACACGTTCTTTAGCTGATCTATATTGGCTCTTAAACCATTCCAAGTCAGTTTGACCATAACTCTTAGCTACAAACCGTTTCTTCATGACAGACTTCATCTCATACCAAGAAGAAATCTGCAACTCTCCACAGCGTTTCCTTTTGTTAGCAATATGATACCACCAGTCAAGTGCATACCATCTTAAGACAATAGTTGGTAGATGTAACTTCTTCTCCTCATTGTGGTTGTGGTATTTAAAAACGAGATCCACATCTTTCTCCCACTCTAGATATGTGTCTGTATCAAACTCTCCATAGAACGGTGGAATCTGAATCTCTTTTCTTCTTCCTTGCAACATCGCCCTATTTTCTGGTTATTTAGCCTTCCCTTCTGATACCACTTGATACGGCCATGGATAGGCTGTCTCTCCCACAAATCACTTGAAAGAGGGTGGAATGGATCCTAAAGCTTTGAGACTCTAGGATGGACGTGATGAACTTCACACCTAAGTTGCGGAAGACTTAGGTGTTGTTTTGCTACAACTATCTACGAGTGTCAACTCTATTCTGTGGTCATCTTGGAATTGTTGGCTACCCTAATAAGCCAATTATGCCTTGTGTGCTTCCTGGAGAAGTTGATAATCTCTTTGAAGCTCAGCCTGCTTTTCATTTCTTTTCCTCTCTTGCAACAACTCCGTTGTTGCTTTGCGCACAACCTTCTTCTCAATGTATCTTTTGCTTTCAAAAGAAGATATAGAAGATTGCCTTGTATATGATGAATTCACGTGATCTAGGTTAAGAATCCAACCCTAAACCTTTATGAGGCTCTAATACCACTTGATACGGCCTTGGATAGGCTCTCTCACCCACAAATCACTGAAGGAGGGTGGAATGGATCCTAAAGCTGTGAGACTCTAAGATGGACGTGATGACCGTCACACCTAGGCTGGGGAAGACTTAGATGTTGTTTTGCTACATCTATCTACGAGGGCAACCTTCCTGGTGACGAATGGATGCTCAAAAAAATGAACAAGCTTGACCACGTGAATGGACAAGGTAGAAGATCCCCAAAGAGACAAAAGTAAGCCAAAAAGCACTGGTTTTATTAAAAATAAGGTGTAAGATTACATATGCAGCAGCTCTAATTTATATAAATTATGCATAAAACCCTAGCTAGAAAACTCTTGATTCTAATCAAATAAGGAAAAGCCAAACCTATTGCTAATTAGTTTACGAAATCCAAAACCTATCTCTAGTTGTTTTAAAAAACACCAATCCTAATCCTAGTGGATTTAGAAATACAAAAATCAGAAATACATTGAACAAACCAAAATCAACCAAGTAAGACCCAAGGAGGTCGATCCTTC
Organism: Moricandia arvensis; assembly: GCA_905132765.1. NCBI lineage: Eukaryota > Viridiplantae > Streptophyta > Magnoliopsida > Brassicales > Brassicaceae > Moricandia > Moricandia arvensis. The sequence continues at coordinate 46,579 of CAJHQP010002362.1, read as the reverse complement.
TTGTTTATGGCCTGGTATGAGCCTTGCTCAACCAGCACACTTCTGACCCCTTCCCAGGGACCTTCTGATTTATTCAATATGCTCCCTTGGTCCATTGTGTCATGTGTTGCATGCTGCCAAATCCAAACCAAGCTTTGATCCATTGCTTTCCATTGTATTTGCCATTGTCGTCCATTTACTCTCGGTTGCTCATCCATATGGTAAGCTGGTCGTTCAACTTTCTCAAATTCGTGTTTCAAACTCCCCTGGTCATTGGATATTGTTCTTGTCGAGCTATGCGGTTGATTTATGTTATAGGTTTTTCCAAGGCCATATCATGGGCATTCTTCTTCTCTCGGTCAATACCTCATGAATCAAACCAATGAGCCCACCAAATGGCCCATTGAACCACACTGCAAGCACTGATTTAGCTGGTCCACAAGTGGCCTTCAAAACCTTGAAGTAGAGGCTGATCCAGGTTGCATCAAAGACCTTGGTAGTTTGACAAGGAGACAATCCACAATGGCCGCACCAACTACTACAGTTTCACTCACAACAACCGCAAGCATAACCTTGCTCCTTTAACTCCAAAACAAGTCCTAGACATGCAAAAGGAGATGCACAAAGGTAACAAGGCAAGTAAAACTAACCTTTACATTACTTCCCAACAAGTTTTAAAATCATTAATGTGTAAAATACAGGTGCTACTAATGATATTTAAGGAAGGTGTGTTCACAGGTTATGAAGATCAAGAACTTCCCCCAGCCATAGACTAGCTAATTGAGAAGTTCCAAGACTTATTCCCAGAGGACATACCCACTGGTTTTCCACCTATTAGAGGAATAGAACACCAAATTGATCTCATCCTATGAGCTCCATCGCCAAACCGACCAGCCTATAGGGTGAACCCGGAGGAAGCCAAGGAACTAGAAAAGCAGGTGTAAAACTTGATGGATAAGGGATACAATTGGGAGAGTCTAAGCCCTTGAGATGTTCATGTTCTATTAGTATCAAAGAAAGATGGGAATTGGAGGATGTGTGTTTACTGTCGTGCCATCAACAACATAACCATCAAGTATATACATCCAATACCAAGACTTGATGACATGCTGGATGAACTTAGTGGTGCCACTATCTTTTCAAAGATAGACTTGAAGAGTGGTTATCATCAGGTTAGAATGAAGGAAGGTGATGAGTGGAAGACTGCCTTTGAAACCAAAAGATGTCTCTATGAGTGGCTAGTCATGCCATTTTGTCTCACCAATGCCCCAAGCACCTTCATGCGCCTCATGAACCATGTCTTAAGGGCATACATCTGCAAGTTTGTTGTTGTCTACTTTGATGATATCCTAATCTATAACACTAGCTTAGAAGATCATCTTAAACATCTTGAAAAGGTTTTGGAAACACTGTGCCTAGAACATATATATGCTAACCTTAAAAAGTGTACCTTTTGCACTGATCAGCTAGTATTCCTAGGATTTGTTGTTAGTTCACATGGACTGAAGGTAGATGAAGAGAAGATCACGGCAGTGCAGCCCCAACAACCATCGGCCATGTGAGGAGTTTCCATGGTTTGGCCAGTTTCTATAGGAGATTTGTCAAAGACTTCAGCACCATAGCAGCCCCATATACATCAGTGATCAAGAAGGATGTGGCCTTCAAATGGGGAACTGGAAAGGAAGAAGCTTTCCAAAAACTTAAAACTGGTTTAACCAGTGCTCCTGTTTTGGATTGCCTAACTTTGACAAAAAAATTGAGATTGAATGTGATGCCCCAGGAACATGTATAGGAACTTTGTTAACTCAAGGGGGGGGAACCAGTAGCATTCTTCAGTGATAAAGTACATGGAGCAACCCTGAACTACCCCACCTATGACAAGGAAATTTATGCTCTAGTGAGGTCATTGGAGACTTAGCAACACTACCTCTTACCCAAGGAGGTTGTGATCCATACTGACCATGAAACACTCAAGTATCTAAGGGGACAAACAACTTTGAAGAAGAGGCATGCACGTTGGTTAGAGTTTGTAGAATTATTTCCCTATGTGATCATATACAAGAAGGGGAAAGAGAACATTGTAGATGATGCCTTATCCAGGAGACATGCGCTTATATCATTGATGGAGGCTAAGGTCATGGGCTTTGAACACATCTAGGATCAGTATGGAGAGGATCCTAACTTTGAGACATCTACAAGCAGTGTAGGCAAGGAGCATTTGTGTCTTTCTTCCAACAAGATGAGTTCCTTTTCAGGGATAAGAGACTGTGTATCCCACAAGGTTCAATGCGTGATCTGATTCTAAGAAAAGCACATGGAGGAGGCCTCATGGGACATTTTGGCCGAGATAAGACTCTAAGCATTGTAGCTGAGCATTTCTTCTGGCCGCACTTGAGAAGAGATGTAGAGAGGTTCTGTGCAAGGGGCATCATTTGTGTCAAGGCAAAATCCAGGTTACATCCTCATGGATTGTACATTCCTTTGCCTATTCCTGACCTGCCTTAGGTAGACATTTCCATGGATTTTTTTCTTGGATTGCCAAAGATCAGAAACAAGGATTCTATCTTTGTGGTAGTAGGCAGGTTCTCTAAGATGGTGCATTTCATTCCTGGCAACAAAAACAATGATGCATCCCAAACTTCTGACTTATTCTTAAAAGAAGTGGTGAAGCTTCATGGTATCCCTAGAACTATTATTTCTAACAGAGACACGAAGTTCTTGAGCCACTTTTGGAGAACCCTTTGGAGGATGATGGGCACAAAGTTGCTCTTCTCCACAACCTGCCATCCCCAAATTGATGGAAAAATTGAGGTTGTGAACCGCACACTCTCCGGTCTACTAAGAGCCACGGTTGGTAAGACCTTGAGGAACTGGCTTGATTATCTACCTTTTCTTGAGTTTGCTTACAACCGAGTTCCACACTCTGCTAATAAGCTGTCACCTTTTGAGATTGTTTATTGTTTTAAGCCATCAACACTTCTGGACCTCTTACCTATACCCCACAAGGATCAGATGGTTAGCCAAGAAGGAGAAACCAAGGCCGAGTTAATGTAGAAAATTCATGAGAAGATCAAAACTAACTTAGAGCACCAGAATGAGCTGAACAAGAAGCCAGATGAGAAGGGAAGAAAGGAGGTTGCCTTTGAACCAGGAGATTGGGTTTGGTTACATATGAGATCAGAGAGGATCCCTAACCAAAGGAAGTCTAAAATATCTCCTAGAGGAGACGGTCCATTCAAATTCCTGAAAAATATTAAAGAAAATGCATACCAACTGGAGCTGCGAGGTGAGTTTAGTGTGTCTTCAACTTTCAATGTGTCTGATCTATCTAATTTTCATGCAGATGAAACTGTTCTGACGTCAGAACCTTTTCAAGAGGGAGAGAATGATGAGTACATAGACCCAAATATCAACATCCCAACCCTTAGACAAGCACCCAGAACATGATCATGAACCAAGGGGGTGATTGCAAGCTTATGTGAAGCCATTGAAGGATTGTTTGCTAAGGACACTAGCAACTCCAACTTAGAGGACATCACAAACCGTCTAGAAAAGATCTCCATTTCCGGATCAGAGGTTATATAAGCTCCCCCCTTATGTTATACAAGACGGTCCAAAAGATAATGCTATCTTATGGTCTATCATTCCTCATAAGGAGATGGTTTCCTTATTCACCATCTCCCCACTTTAGTGAAACAGTGAGTATCAAGGGGAAGACACAAACTTCTAAATGACATCACTTCAACCCTATGCTCGTCTTCTAACCCCAACGACTACCTTACCACAATTCAAATCCACCAGAAAGGTAAGTAATAAGCACATTTGAATATTTTATTTATTTGATTTCCTTGCAGGTTTTGGGGTTTTTTTCTTTATTTTCAATTCAAATAAACAAGGCATTGTTTACCCTTTTGCTTTCATTAGCTCCTAAGATTGAGTCATGTAATAAATTTGCTTCAAATACCCCTAGAAGGGCATAGCTGCATCGGCGAGTATATAAGCCCCTATAAGCAGCCTTGTATCATTCAACCTTTATGAAATATATTAGTCAGTTTGCCCCCTTAGCAAATGCCTAAGTCTTTTGAGAGTTTGTGAGAAGCAATCTTGAGAGCAAGTCGTGTCATATCAAGCTCAGTCCATAGACTTTGTGGCGACCATTCAATCCATTGATTGTGTGAATCAATCAGCCTTTATCTCCATCATCCATCCACTGTTCTTGCTGAGTTGTTTATACGAATAAACAGCTTGAATCCATATTTCATCTACACACCATCCTTCATCCATTGAGATAGCAAGTTGGTTCTACGACTATTTGTTATTTCCCATCCTTCATTGATCATTTTCGAGTGTTATCAATCTGAATATCATCTTCATTCCACCCCTCACATCAGTCTCATTCCATTTAGTCATCCTTCCATCCACCGGAGCTTGATCCTCTTTCCTCTATCCATCCAGTCTGAGAAGGGTACTATATGTGCCCATATCATAAATGCATCAAGCACCCTATCTTTAGATGGAATCAAGGTTATCCAGGTGTATTTAGACTTCTCATCTATGAATATAAAAAAATATTTATGATTCTCTTTAGACAAACATGGTGCAGTCCAAACATCAGAGTGAATCAAATCAAAGCAGTGTTCATAGATGGTTGTGGATTTATGAAGCATAGTTTTACAATGTTTGCCGAAAATGCAAGCTTCACAATAACTATTTGCAAACACAAAACCTGGAACCATTAAGTTTAAATCTCTAACATGAGGGTGTCCTTTTCTAGCATGCCACAAGGAATTCTTATTTAAAACAGAAGCATAAACACAAGTAAACGAGCATCTATGATCAGGCACTAAACTAAGGTCTTCAAGAATATAAAGATCTCCTTTGGTTACTCCTTGCCCAATCAACCGAATGCTCTCAATATCCTGAAACTTCACATAATTAGGACCAAATATAACATTGCAATGCATATCTGTGGTACACTTCTTGACAGAAAGTAAGATTGAAGTAAACTCAGGCATGTAAAAGGCTATAGATTTTTTGTTAAACAATTTCAACTTGCCTACACCTCTTATTGGTATCCTATCTCCATTTGCTATCATTACATGTCCATTAGAAGGTTCTATGTCTCTAATAAGACTAGTATCACTAATCATATGACGAGATGCACCTGAATCCACTATCAAGGGTTTAGACATGTTATGAGCAATATGAGATTGACCAAGCCTCCTAGATTGAGTGTAGGCACTATCCGTTTGTTCAACAATACTAGCAACCCTATATGCACCAAATGAATACCCTTTGACATTACCCAGAGTGTTACCATTATCCTTGAGCATTTTGATGAGTGCATCAATCTCAGATGGCCGGATGAACTCATGCTCATTTGGTCGAGGCTGATGGGCAATGTAGGTCTCCAAGGCCTTGCTCTCACCACCTTCAGGACCTTCTGTATCATTTGCCCGGGTTGAAGTCCCAACACCAGGTTGATCACTCGTACCATAGGTAACATTTGCATGTGCTTCCCTTTCCTTCACGAACTTGGTCGGCATAGGTGAGGGTGGAGTATCCAAGTCAGACTCTTCTTATGACCATGTCTCTTGCAATGGTCACATTTTCCATTGAACCTCCTGTCTTCATAGTTTCCAACGAACCTCCGGTTTTCATAATTGTGAGCTTTGTTGGCTTGAGGAACCTCAGCTTGGTTGGCAAGTGTGAGCTCCCCCTTTCCTCCAAAGAGTCCCAAGGACCCTTGTCCCTTCTAGATTTTCCCGAATATCTCTTCAAGAGTAGGGAGCTTCTCAAATCTTGGGATGTGCTTGATGAGGTCGTTGTAGGTAGAATTGAGTGTGAGAAAAAGACCAAATACCTTGTCTTGCTCACGCCTCTCATTCAGCTTATCCGGATCTGCGGTATTCGGCCTCAGCATCTCAAGTTCCGACCGTAAAGCTCGAAACTTTCCCAGATGTTTGGTAAACTCCATGTCTTCTTGAGCTAAGTTGTTGATATCTCTCTTGATCTCAAACACTCGTGTGAGGTTTGAGATGTTTCAATACACCTTCTGAACTGTATCCCACAAATCTTTCGCCTTCTTACAGTAGTTGTAGGACTGCAAGATCGACGGATCCAGCGAGGGCTAGAGGATAGACATCACCAGACTGTCCTCCTGGTTCTGTTGAAACGAAGATGATAATAACCAGAGGCAAGGAGTTAGTTCATGATGAAAGGAGAGTTCATCTTGAGAAACCAATTTGGTTATGGCTGTACAGACTTGCTCCACAAGCTACCTTCTTGGCCTAACTTACCTTGCAAGGCAAGAAAGGAGATTGGGAGACTGAATATGGACGTTGGGAACCTCTAAGAAGTCAAGGAAACCTGTTTGAATTTGAATAAGAGAGTCTGGTTTGAATTAGACAAGAAGAAGTCACATGGGTTGCTTTGGAGAAGCAACTGGACTGTCACTTTCACTCAAGCAGGCTGTGCAAACTCTCTCTTGTCCCTTTCTCTCCATCTGGTCGTGCCTCCCTTTCTCCATATCCTCCTGGCCTCTTCCATTTCTCCATTATATTAGTGGTTTAGACATTCTCTGATTTAGTAATTGTTTATTGTAAGTGATTGTCTATTTAAAGACCTTCACCCTCTCTTGTAACACTAACCAGAATCAAAACACAAGTTTCTCTCTCTAATTTTGTGTGATCTCTCTCTCTTTCTTGTGTATAAACAATATTCAAAATGTAAGGAGTTAAGCATTATGGTTTAGAGAATGCCTTAACTCTATCTCTTTTAAGGCAGCCTAATACTTATAAAACTCACTCTAAGCTCTTCTTTATTTTCCCTTAAGCTCAATATTAGTGATTCTACATCCTCTTCATCTTAGCTACACAAACTCAAAGTGCTGTGTTATTTCAGAAGGATGGATTCAAACTAGAGACTCTTTGCCACACATAACTTATTTGCTGTCTAGGATCTTGGTTATATTGTAGGCTGTTTAAGAGATTCAACCACCAGTTTGTTGTCTCTTCCTTTGAATGCTGAGTTCCTATTGTATAGTTGAAGAGGATTCAGTTACAAGTTAACTAAATACTCTCCTGACATGAGACAAACACTCATGAATTCCAACATGGTATCAGAGCCTTGTTGCTCTTCTTTGGGATCAAATCCTTTCTCTCCCACTCTGATATAGGGTTAGCTTGGTTATTACTTGTTAGTATCTTAATTTAAGCTTGTGGAAGAGAGAGATTTCAAAAATGCTTCACCATTATACTTTATTCATTGGATAATAGTTCTCCCTTAATGGAGGTTCTCTTTGACCTGTGGTCAAACTGTTTTGATCCATTGGTTTCATTGTTGCTTAAGCCATTAGAATAACACATGTTTTATGTGTTATTCTGATGGTTCTCTTATTGCAAGCCTGGAAAACATCTGTTCATGAGTTATTCCAGTGGCACATGTCTAAGCTCAGTGGTTAAATTGACTGTGCAATGGTCAATTGTTTTCAGATACTAAAGCACCAACCTCTTGATGAATATTGGATGCTCCTGGCTGTCAATGCTTTGGCAAAACTCAAGAAAACAGAGAAAAGCTATGTCGATTAGAACTCTTGAACAAATTCTTTTTTTTCTGTTCTCTATTCTCTATTCTCTTATTCTCTGATTCTCTAGGTTACTTATTCTTGATCATTCTCCCATTCTCTGGCTACTAATACTCTGGTTACATCATTCTCTACTCTCTACTTATTCTTTGGTTACTTATACTCTCTGGTTACTTAAATCTCTATTCTCACAATCTTATTTAGAATCTGCCTAAGGTTGTTAAACTGTCTTGAAGTTAAGCTGTCTTGAAAGAATAATCTTGCTTCTGTCCTTAGGAAAATTGATTGTGTTGTTGCATGAATTCTTAGTCTTGTTTATTAGGATTCAGAGAGTGTTTCTAAGATAGAATCATGAAGATATCTGTCCATTGCTTGTTTGAAATGTGTTTTAAACATCAGACTTGCTGAAAACCCATGATCTGATCTCTTGTTGTCTACTGATGCTTGTCTTAGTAATTGTTGACAAGGTGTCTGTAACGGCCCTGAACTGTTCCGCAGGTTGGCCTAACCCTGGGACGACCCGGAAGCGCCACAAGTTTCGACGCACCGCAGTCAGTCCGACCAGAACTTAGAACACATCCAAGTCCCGACCAGTCCGACCACGATACAGCCCCTCTCGACCTCGGCCTAAGGCTTGCCAACCCGTACCTTGGTCGAGAGTTGTGAAAGTTCAGACAAAACTAAATATCAGCGTTTCAACGGGGATTCTAATAAAACATACATTTTATTTATCTTACAAATTCGGGAACACGACCAACGTCCTAAGAGTACAAGACTAAAAGAAAACAAAAAAACCAAAGAAAACAAACGGAAAATAAACGAGTCAAACGGGTACCCATGAAAAACAAAGCGAGTGAAAACAGAAACATCTTGGTCCTTGCAAACAACACCGGAAATCTATGCTTGGCCTCATCCTCCGCACCCCGCAAATACCCAAGTCTTAACGTTACCTTCATAGTAGAAGAGGGGGTGAGTAATCAAAATTACTCAATGAGTCCCCTAACAACAACTACCCTCCCCAGCCCATGCTTACAAATAAGTAAGCAAACAAATAATAAACATAAACAAACAATGCAATGCAGAAAAATAAACATGCAACTACCCTAAATGCAATGCAACTAAACTAAACTAAGAAAACTAAAACCTAATCTACCCAAGTCTCGCCCACGAGACTTTAGACACTCTAGACTCAATCCTAGACTCAACAAACAAAGAAAAATAAAAAGACTCGAGTCAACCAAAGGACAGGCCACATGCCACACATCCCGAGCCCTAAACACACGGAGCCCTATCCACTCCATCATGTATACTTCCGACCACAAACACAGAAGTCACGTGGTCGCGAAGTATCATCTCTGTGAATCCCTCTGCACGGGACATCCACAGGGCCACATAGTCATGCAGCACTTGTCCATCGGTGCGACCCACTTAGCATTGACAAGTCCTGGAGGGAAGGTCACTCCACCATGGAGAATTGGGCTTCATCCAATCTGACCCCATGGTCTCAAGCACATTCCGGAGAATCCCACCCTATGGGACGTACAACACGGGATGGCCGTAACTTAAGGACAATTTTGGTGAATCCCACCTCATCGGACATACAACACAGAATGGCCACAAGCACATCACCGGATAATCCCATATGTGGAATGTACAACACGGAATGGCCACATGTTCTGGTCCAGGTACAACCGACCAGCATGAGGGAGCTCCGCCTCTAACCTCGATACCATAGTACCTGAAAAACAGAACATGCACAACACAAGAAAAACAGAACATGCACAACACAAGAAAAAAAGAAAACAAAGACTCCCTAGACTTTACCCGGCATAAGAGAGAGTGAAACTCAAATCTCTATGCAAATCCCCAAACTAAATTACAAGGCAATGCAAGTCCTAAACTAATGCATATGGACCAACATGAGAGAGTTAAACTCAAATCTGCATGCGGCTAAATCTAACCATATGCACCTAACAATGCATGCTACTACTAATCTAAAGCATATGGACCAACATGAGAGAGTGACACTCAAAACTACATGTGGCTAACCTAACCATATGCACCTAACCTAAACTAACAATGCATGCAAAAACTAAACTAAAACAAGAACCTACATGAGAGAGTGAAACTCAAATCTACATGCGGTTAACTACACTACACAAGCAATGCATGCAAATAAACTAACAACCTAACACACAAGAAATCTAACAACCTAAACAAGATAAAGCAATAAATAAAGCAAACACTCAAGTATGGGGTTTACCACCTCCCCATACACACACAAACAAACCGCAATGTGGTTCCCGCTGATGAACCACACGAGTTAGGGTTTTCAACCTGCAAAAAAAAAGTTAGTGCACAACACACACACACACAAAGGAAACCCATGTAAGTCTTCACACGACACAAGACAGCTTCCAAAAGAAAACTCTAAACTTAAAGTTAAATTAAACAGTTTAAAGGAAAAGTTAAGGGTTTAAATGAAAGGGAAGGAACCTAAACTAAACAACTAAGGGCTTACCACCACACCTAGAAAGCTTCAAGGTTCCCTAGACTAAAGGTTACACACGGGTAAAAATGGTTTACACTAACCTCACTACACTCACAAAGTTTTCTCGGTTTTGGGTACTTTCTCTCTCAAGAAAGAACTACAAGAACGACTGAGAGAGAAATCTTTGGGGGAGTTCTGAGTTTTAAAACAAAACCAAGGGGTTGTATTTATAGCCAGTGGAGTGGATGTGAACACATGACACTTGGTTTAACACTTGTTACCAAAATAAGTTCCAAAACCATGCATGAGGACAAATGCAATGAATCAGCTCTATTACGTCCCAACTTCTAGAATAACTTCCACTATCCAGACCAAATTAAGTGCACAAAATCTCAGCTTAAAACTTGCTCTCCAAGGTTAGTTGCCACCACACCAAAAATTAACTCCTAAATGGCTTTATTGCATAACACATACCAACTCTACTCCTTAGGCATGTCTCCCTAGCTATCATAGACCACTTGCTGATGCTGATGAACTACTGCATGGGCGTTTTCGTGCCTGATATGTTTCCAATACCACACTCCTCCTTCCAAAATCGGCAAAATAAGCCCATCTTGGGTCTTCAATCTTCTAAACTCTTTTCCTTAAGCTCTAGCCCAATCCAACACTCTTCTTGGGTCACAAATAAAATTTAGATATAATGGTTTGAAGAAATAATCCCATTTCTTGGCCCAAACCTCCTTTACCATTTTGTAGCCCATTATGGGAACAAAATGTATCTTGATGTTTCCATGCTCTTTAAACATCTTTTGGTCCTTCCTTCTTCACCATAAGACTCCTTGATTTATTTCCTATCATGCCCAGGTTTTATGGAATTTAGTCTCCTTCATGTGCCATTCTCCTATTGGTCGACCAGATTGGTTATGTGGACCATTGGAACCATTCTCTCTCCTTTGACTTTTGTTGACTTTTGACCTCTGAGTTGACCACTTCCAAAAGTTGAGTAATTGGTTAAAATACTACTTTGAACTCCTTTACCAAGATTTCGTAACTTATTTTGGCTTCCCAAGCTCTTGGCTAGTCCATCTTTACCATATCGGCCAAAATGACCTTCTTCTGGACCATCTCCATTTTGGCTCAATCCAACTTTATTTGGTCTCGACTATAACTCTTCTTTTAACCCATAATGATGACTGAAATGAAGACTTACTTGAATGGTACACTTTGAATTTTCACCATCCTTGGTCTTGACCATTTTGAGACTACGGCTATGTCTCCTCGTCCATCTATGTTTTCTGCTCGACCATTCCTTCGGTTTCTTCGACTGAACCTCTAATCAAGTCTCCATAAAGCTTGTCAATACTTGGTTGGCTAGATCCACGTCCGTTGAATTACGTTGACTTAATACACTAGGTCAAGGGTATTACATTCTCCCCTCCTTAAATGAATTTGTCCCCTAATTCACAAGGCGCTTCTAACTTCTACAATCATCTTCTTAACTTTTTCAGCTTGTTCCTAACTGTGCATCATCTTCTTAAATTTCTTGAGGTTGTTCCTAACTGCTTCTTCTTTTAGTCTTTCACCATTTCTTCCATTTCTTTTCTTCTTGATACTTCCTTACACACTTCCGAGTGAACTTTGCTTCATGCGGCTTCTTTGATTCACTCTTGGGTCTTCTTCTGTTGATGCCACCATTTGCTTCTAGCTTTGGTGTCACATCCCGGCCCGCCGGTATGTTGACTTCTTTATTAATTAGGCAAAAGCCCATTTCTCCCTTCTTTTAATTAAGGCCCATCTAAAGAAGACCATAGGGTTTCCCTTCTTCTCTTATAAAAAGAGGCAGCCCCTTCTCTTTCTCTCATCAGAAACTTGAAGCAAAGCTCTGCAGAGAAATATCAGGAGACGAAAACCCTAGCCGTCGATCTCTCATCCTCTCTCGCGAATCTCTCTCTCTCCCCTTGATGTTCGCCATTCGTTGCAGGCCGGAGCCCAGCCATCGAAGATCCTTATCAAGCCGATTTGAATCTGTGACTAGATCTTTTCTTCTCTTCTTTCTAGATTTGGCCACCATTGATGCACCTACCCGTTTCTTTGTAGATCTGGTTCGTAGAAAGCCGTAAGCTTCAGATCTGCTTCTTCTCTCTTTTCCATCCGCAGATCTAAGGCCAAGGTGAGGACTGATGTGATCTCTTCCCTCCTTCTTTCATTATCGCTTCATAGTAAAGGTATCTATCTAAATCATTCATACCTAAGTGTTATCTATAAGCATAGGCGTAGTTGTTTGATAGATGAACTATATTATATATATATATATATATATATATATATATATATATATCCATATATAGTGTGTTGTAATGTGTGAAAAACATAGATCTATTGTTAGGTTGTTAAAACATGGTTGAATGATGTTTGAGGATTGTATGTGATGAATGTAATTATTGGGGTGATGGTATATGTGGATGATATATATATATGGGTAGTATGTTTATGAGTTCGAGGAAGGCATAAGGCCTATGTGTCCCGGTGCAACGTGGTGGAAGTGTGCAAGTCTTGGGCGTTGCATTGTTTCTTGTTGGATCATGTAATAATCGTGTGAGTTGGCATGATTCATCGCCGGAGCAGGCAAGCGGCGTGCCTGTGTGTAAAAGAAGAACGTAGTAGCGTGATGTCGTGGAGACAACGTGAAACGTATGAACATGGTGAAGAACGTAGTACCGTGATGTCGTGGAGACAACGTGAAACGTATGAACATGGTGGCGGATCACGTGGGAACCGAAGAAGTCGGTAACGTGATTGCGTGAAGGAATGGAACTCAAAGAGTTAGCGTGATGTCGTGGAGACAATTTATGTGGTGAGCTCTCCCGCGACAACATGAGGAACGTGGGGACCGAACGAGGTGGTGTTGTCTCATGGTGGCACCGTCGGGGTTTATCCTCTTTTCTTGTTGATTTCTTTTGCTTTACTGGATGTTCAAGGTAGAGCTTTTGTTATGTTGTGTGATGAATGTCGGGTGATGATTTCGGGGCTCATGGAGCTTCCCTCACTGAGGTTTTGTCGAAATGCTCACCCCTCCTCCTTCTTTCCCATATCAGGTTCGGCTCATATTGGTGGGTTTTTGTCTAAAACGACCTGGGATCCTAAGGACACATTGTTTCGGCCACGTGGTCGGAGACAAGTGTCATGATATCGCCGACCATTTCAGTTGTATTGGGTCGGGGTGTCACATTCGGCTTCCTCCATTCACTTTGATGCTACCATGAAATGCAAAACTCCTTCCACCATTTGGCATTACGCTGGGTACTTGCTATCTTCCTCCACCATTTCTCACTTACTCCATAATGATGCCACCATTTAGATCATGCTACCACCATTTGGATTATGATACCTCCATTTGGTTCCACCGTTTGCTCTGATGTTACCAATCACTTCCACCTTAAATTTCAAATTTTCTTGCTCTGATTCTTACTTTGCTGGTGCTCCTTGTTGATCCTTGCTTCGAAACTTGCTTGACTCCATAATCTTCATTTGGTGTCTCCCATCCTTGAAAACAACTCGGTCTCTTCCATAAGTACAACACCAAAACTTCTTAGACTTATTCTCTATCTTTATCACACCATTTCCTTCCTTGGCTTGAACACTTTCTTGGACTCTTTTTCTATCTTCTTCAATCTTGATCTTCTTCTTGACATCTTGTGATAACCTCTTAAATACTTCTTCAAGAATCACCATTCGGATACTTTTTTCTAAACCACCATACGCTGCTCCGGGTTACCACCATTCTTTACCTTACTGAAATTTTCTAAGTCTTCATACTTCTTCAACTACCACCATTTGCAATACTTCCTACCTAACCATATGCACCTAACTATGCATGCTACTACTAATCTAAAGCATATGGACCAACATGAGAGAGTGACACTCAAATCTACATGCGGCTAACCTAACCATATGCACCTAACCTAAACTAACAATGCATGCAAAAAATAAACTAAAACAAGAACCTACATGAGAGAGTGAAACTCAAATCTACATGCGGTTAACTACACTACACAAGCAATGCATGCTAATAAACTGACAACCTAACACACAATAAATCTAACAACCTAAACAAGATAAAGCAATAAATAAAGCAAACACTCAAGTATGGGGTTTACCACCTCCCCATACACACACAAACAAACCGCAATGTGGTTCCGGCTGATGAACCACACAGGTTAGGGTCTTCAACCTGCAAAACAAAGTTATTACACAACAGACCCACACAAAGGAAACCCACCTAAGTCTTCACATGGCACAAGACAGCTTCCAAAAGAAAACTCTAAACCTAAAGTTAAACTAAATGGTTTAAGGGAATGGTTAAGGGTTTAAAAGAAAGGAAAGGAACCTAAACAAAACAACTAAGGGATTACCTTCACTCCTAGAAAGCTTCAAGGGTCCCTAGACTAAAGGTTACACACGGGTAAAAAGGGTTTACACTAACCTCACTACACTCACAAAGTTTTCTCGGTTTTGGGTACTTTGTCTCTCAAGAAAGAACTACAAAAACGACTAAGAGAGAAAGCTTTGGGAGAGTTCTGAGTTCTAAAACACAACCAAGGGGTCCTATTTATAGCCAGTGGAGTGGGTGTGAACACATGACACTTGGTTTAACACTTGTTACCAAAAAAAGCTCCAAAACCATGCATGAGGACAAATGCCATGAATCAGCTCCTTTACGTCCCATCTTCTACAATAACTTCCACTATCCAGACCACATTAATTGCATGAAATCTCAGCTTAAAAATTACTCTCCAAGGTTAGTTACCAGCACACCAAAAATTAAGTCATAAATGGCCTTATTGCATAACACATACCAACTCTACTCCTTAGGCATGTCTCTCTAGATATCATAGACCACTTACTGATTCTGAAGAACCAATGCACGAGCGTTTTCGTGCCTGACATGTTTCCAATACCACACTCCTTCCTTCCAAAATCGGTATAATAAGCCCAAATAGGCATCTTGAGTCTTCAATCTTCTAAACTCTTTTCCTTATTCTCTAGCCCAATCCAATACTCTTATTGGGTTACAAATAAACTTTAGATGTCGTGGTTTTTAAGAAATAAGCCCATTTCATGGCCCAGACCTCTTTTACCATTTTGTAGCGCATTATGGGGACAAAAGGTATCTTGATGTTTGCATGCTCTTTAAACATCTTTTGGTCCTTCCTTATTCACCATAAGACTCCTTGATTTATTCCCTATCATGTCCAGTTTTGGATGAATTTGGTCTCCTCCACGTGGCATCCTCCTATTGGTCGACCGGATCGGTTATGTGGACCAATGGGACAATTCTCTCTCCTTTGACTTTTGTTGACTTTTGACCTCTGAGTTGAGCACTTCAAAAAGTTGAGGAATAGCTTGAAATACTCCTTTTAACTCCTTTACCAAGATTCCATAACTTGTTTTGGCTTCCTAAGCTCTTGGCTAGTCCATCTTGACCATATTGGCTAAATTGACCTTCTTCTAGATCATCTCCATTTTGGCTCGACCCAACTTTATTTGGTCTCGACTATAAGTCTTATTTTAACCCATAAAGATGATTGAAATGAATACTTATTTGATTGGCACACTTTGAATTTTCACCATCCTTGGTCTTGACCATTTCGAGACTACGGCTATGTGTCCTCGTACATCTCTGTTTTCTGCTCGACCATTCCTCTGGTTGCTTCGACTGAACCTCTAATCAAGTCTCCATAAAGCTTCTAAACACTTGGTTGGCTATATCCACGTCCATTGACTTACATTGACTTGGTACCCTAGGTCAGGGGTATTACACTGCCCATGTTGATCAGAGCCTACACTTGATGTATATTCCTGACCATGGAGATTACCTACTGTCCATCAACACTTTGGTCACTGATTGTGTCCATTAACTCCCAAGATGGATGAGAGGATGAATGGAGCAGTGGAGAGATTGATCATAAGTGACTTACCTGATACCAAGAGGGTGGACAGGAATTACACTCAAGAGAAAAGGTCATAATTCAAGCAAAGAGGGCTGTGGTCTCAAGGCAATGGTGATCATCATTGGCTCCCTTCTTCCAAGCTTGACTACATTGTCTCATTCTCAATTCAAGCTTGAGGAGGGGTGTTAATATGAGAAGCCAAAGTCCATCCTCTTATGCAAGGGATGTACCTAAAATTATACTTATTGTTGTTTGAATAGGTTTGCCCCTTGAGAATTGATGAAACTCTCTGTTCATTGTTTATTTAGGTACTTGGAGCTCATGAGAAAAGTCTGGTCGTGGATCAGACCCTTTGATGATGGCAGGATGTCAGAAGAAAAGGCGAGACAAAGAACCAGCTACATGGAGAGTTTCAAGCAGTTTTGAGTGTGAAGAAAGGAAGGCATTGTGCCAGCTTGCCATTAAATTAAGGCCATGATCCAAGGGTTATGAGTCCCTAAACTTTATCACAAGACTCTTAAACCAACTGGTCTATCCTTAGGCTGAGAGTAGTTGCACTTTTTTTCCCTAAGTGATGGTTTTACCCCATGAGGAAAATACTCTCAGTTCCTAGCTTGCCGAGGATCTCCTATGGTCAAGCTTGAAGGGGAGTGTTGAAATAAAGAAGAGAATAACCAGAGGAAAGGAGTTAGTTCATGATCAAAGGGAAAATTCATCGAGATAAGGCATTTTGGTTCTGTCCGTACAGACTTGCTCCACAACCTGCCATCTTGACCTAACTTACCTTGCAAGGCAAGGAAGGTGTTTGGGAGACTGAATATGGACGTTTGGAACCTATGATAAGTCAAGAAACCCTGTTTGAATTTGAATAAGACTGGGTGGTTTTAATTCGACAAGAAGAAGTCACATGAGTTGCTTCGGAGAAGCAGCTGGACTAGTCACTTTCACTCAAGCAGGTTGTGCCAGCCTCTCTCCTGTCCATTTCTCCTCATCTGGTCGTTCCTCCCCTTGTCCATATCCTCCTGGCCTCTTCCATTTCGCCACTATATTAGTTGTTTAATCATTCTCGATATTGGTAATTATTTATTGTAAGTGATTGTCTATTTAAAGACCTTCACCCTCTCTTTAACACTAACCAGAATCAAAACACAAGTTTCTCTCTCTAATCTCATGTGCTCTCTCTCTGTTTCTTGTGTCTAAACAATATTCATAATGTAAGGAGTTAAGCATTATGGTTTAGAGGCTGCCTGAACTCAATCTATCTTAAGGCAACCTAATACTTGTAAAACTCACTCTAAACTATTCTTTATCTCCTCTTAAGCTCTAGATTACTGATTCTAAATCCTCTTCATCTTAGGTACACAAACTCAAAGTTTTGTGTTACTTCCTAAGGATACATCAAACTAGAGATTCTTTGCCACACATAACCAGTTTGGTGTCTAGGATCTTAGTTATAGTGTAGGCTGTTTAAGAGGATTCAACCACCAGTTTGTTGTCTCATCCTTTGAATGGTGAGTTCCTATTGTATGGTTGAAGAGGATTCCGTTACAAGTTAACTGAATACTCTCTTGACATGGGACAAACACTCATGAATTCCAACATGATTCACTTCACTTCATCACAAACAATCACTTCTCTGTTGTAAAACCTGAAGTGATAAACTGATCACTAAAGGTTATGTGCAAAGAAAGAACCAAACCATTGTGGAATTTCTGTCATGAACTAAAAAAGATCCAGAAGGGGATGCTGAGGTAGAAAGAGGTTCATGAAGGGTTTACACTGAAGGAAGAAGACTTGGTTGAAGTTTGGAGGAAAATGGTTGATGTGCAAAGTTCGGGTCGTCTGTACCGTACAGGCGTACGGACTGTATGAACCGTACGGACAAGGTCGACCGAGAAACTTCACATTCGACAATTTAAGCATGTTTTGTGTTTGTGCGAAGTTGGGGCGAAAAGTGTACGGACCAAACCATAATCCGTACACTCCCATGGTGTAACCTTGGTGCACAAGGCAAGAAGAACCCTAGTTACCTTAAAGAAAGAAGAGAGGAAGAGGAGAATACCCGGAAGCATCTTTGGGAAGCATCTGGCGAGATGCTCTTGTTGCTTACAATGTGGATAAGATGCTGAAGGGATATGCCAGTCAAAGATGCTGATCCAGTATGGATAAGGCGAGAATGAACTTGGACAAATCACTGGACTGGTGCATTGGCATTGTTGGATGGTTCCTGGCCAAGTAATCCTTAGGCGCAGCCAGACTTATCCAGGCTGTCCAAGCATGTGAAGAATCTCGACCACAAAATTCAAAATAACGCTCCCTTCTTGAATAGCTTGTAAACCCTTATGTAACCTCATTTCCCTAATTAAAGTGTGCATTGTCGAAACAAAAGATAAGCTGAATGGGGGTTTTCCCCTTTCTTCTTCATTAGTCTCTTAGTCTCTATCTCTCTACTCTCCCTAAACTCTAAGTCTCTCGTTTACTCTCTCTCTCATCAGTCTCACTCTCATTTCGACCATAACAAGCTCTCATCTTCCCCAATGGGGTTTCTCTCACTTACACAACCATAAACTCTGTAAACCTTTCATGGTATTTGAGACCGATTCATCAAAGCCTGGGCTTAAAGCTTCCGTAAACCTCACACCCATTTCTCAGCTCAAAACCAAACCTTGAAGACACATCCATCCGAGATCTGTTTCTGGAAGAAGAAGAACTTTGAATCCGTGGAGTGTTCTCCTTGTCTCTCAGCCGTTCCTGACTGTACCAGATGAAGAAGACTTGTTGGAAGCAAAAGTGTATGGAGAGGCGTCATGAACCTCATCCAGAAACCACCTTGTCCGAGAGTCTATGTTCATTAAGGTTCAAAAGAAGATTATCCAGAAGGGCGAGATGGTAGTATGAAGAATGGAGGGGTCTTTTGAGTTGGAGATACAAAAAGGTGGTCCTAAACTGAAGGAGAAGGAGGTGGGTGACTATCTAGACTCTCAGATCAAGTAAAGTCATGACCTTTAAGCCATTGGAGGTTCAAGGAATCAATCTGGTTCCTTGGCTGTAAGCTATTACTGTCCCTTCTTGATATTGAGTGTGATAATGACTGGTTGTGTGTTGTGTTGAGATGAATAATCTGAGGAAATGTTTAAGATTGCCAAATGAACTGAAATTGATTTAGAATCTGTCCCAGGATGCTTAAAGAAACTTTCTTAGTGTTTGAGAAAATGCTTAACCTGATTCTAGTGAAGCTTGTTAGGGAGTTAGTAATATGTCTAAACCTGCTTGCTGTCATGAAATGAAATTGCCTAAGCTTGTTGCATTGATGCTGATGTTGTTTGGTGATAATGATGCTTAATCACAGCTCTAAATGAATGTGTATTTGATTGTTAAATGTTTCTCTCTAAACTGTTTTCATTCACGATTTAGAGACTGATTAAGGTTATTGGATATTATCATCTTGTTGCCCCTTAAATTGATGCATCAAGATTCATGTCAGATGCACATTAAGGAGTTTAAAAGTGCCTAAGTAGCTTGTCTTGAATCTGAAATGATCTTACTTGTGCTTAGAGAGGTTGCTTGCAAAGATTAGAACTTGATAATGTCTGGTTTAATCTGTTGTGAAGCTTGTGACATTGGTGATCAGTGAAGGTTTGATCCCAAAGCTCTTCTACACTTTGTTCCTGGGGTGAAAAGAGAAGAAGAATTAACCAAGAGAGCAGAGAAATCAGACCATTGGTTTAATCTCTTTATGTTTGTTTAGTTGTAATGTTTTAAATTTAAACAAAAGCTAATTAGGATTAGAATTTGTAAACCAATTTCAAATTGGATTAGGATTAGAATTAGAGTAAACCAATTTGGTTTTGGATTAGGGGATTAGGCGTTTCTTTTTTGATTTATTGTACGCAGCCACACTGAGTTAAATCAATGAATTTTTAGCAAAACAAAAACGTGTTCTTTCATTTCTTCTCTTTCTTTGGCGAGTTGAGACTTGCTGGTGACTAAAATCCAGCATGGGTTATCTGATTTGGTGTGACATATCCAAACTTGAATCCTTGGAGTATCAGGAGTCGAGCCATCCCTCTTGTGTCCCACATCAATCCACAAGCCTTGACGCATACTGATTCATTGATTCTCTATTTGAAAGGATTATCAAAGCATTTACCCACCTACAAGAGATCCAGGGAATTACAGCCTATCCAAGGCTGTATCAATTGGAGAGAACCTGGTCACTTGGAAAAGCAAGAAGCAGAAGGTGGTCTCTTGTTCGAGTGCTGAGGAAGAGTATAAGGCCATGTTGAAGCTGACAAATGAACTGGTATGGATCAAAGGGATATTGAAGCATCTGGGAGTTAAGCAAGCTACACCAATAAGTATTCATTGTGATAACCAGGCGGCCATCCACATTGCAACAAAGTCAGTGTCCCACGAGAGTACCATGCTTATTGAGCTGGACTGCCACAAAGTAAGACAAATGATTGGTCTTGGGGAGATCTTGCTGTTAACTTGAAGATATTACAATAAACAAGTATGAACTTGTAGAGATAAGATGGAGTTAAAGAAGATAGAGTGGGGTGAAGAGATCTTGTGCAAGGAGTGTTGAGAAGGCTGTGGGAAGCTGATAATTGTAGAAGATGCTGTTAAACATCAAGAAGAATTCTAAAGAATACCTTGGGAAGCTTTGGGGAAGAGATGGGACCAAAAGGTAGATATTTGGGTAAGGTGTACAGATGGCCGTACGGACCAACCTCGACCCAAAAACATCAATACTTGACCATTTGAGTCTAAAAGATGGTTTTGAGTCTTGGGCCAGTTAGGGCACAACATGGGACCCTAAAATGACCCAGACACGTTTACCAAGGAAGCTTCAAGACTTGTGGGCCAAGGAAGGTTTAGGCAAGGAAAAGACTTGCCATCCAAGGGAAAGTTTAGGCGAGTGAGAAGATGCTGAGGAATATGCCACTTACCAAAGGAAGATGAAGTTTCCAGGAAGGAGACAAGGCATATGACCGTTTATTGATAAGGTTCTTCCTTATCAAAGGAAGAGAGGAAGAAGCTTGTGGATAACCTTATCCACTTGCCCAAAAGCAAAGGAAGAGCAGTTTGGGAAAGCCTGTCCCAAGCATGTAGGCATTTTGAGCCAAGTATTTCAAATTAGGCGCCTCTCACCCTTCGACTTTACATGCTTGCATTCCTTTAGGTTTAGACTTGTATCCAACACTAATTTATCTTTATAAAGACCCTCTTGGGCGATTGTAACTCTGAAGGGAGTAAGGGGGAAAACCCCTCTCCACTTCCATAAATAGAGCTTGTAATGTTCTTGAATCAAATCCTTCTTAAGTCTTCCCCTTTCTTAGTCTCCTTAATCTATCCAAGTCCCCTTTAGTCTCTGGTTTTTATCCAAGTTCATACAAGTAAACCAGAACCCATTTCCTTGTTCATTTCGAGTTCATCATCAGCCTTAGAGGCTTGTTCATCACACACAAACCAAGCACTCTGAAAATCCAACATGGTATCAGATCCAGGTTCACAAGAACTTGGTTCCTTGCTTCTGCAAAGATCATAGCTTTCTCTCATGCCATTCAAACTCAGAAAGACACTTCCTTTCCAGCCGGTTCAACCTCTACAAGATGGTGTTCATCCGCAAACCCAGAAAGTGTTCTTGAAGTCCCATACTCTCTCATACCGTTCAAAAGAAAGGAAAGTCATGGAGCCAGAAGTTATGGAGTGGCTTAGCTACCCTCTTCATCAAATCAGTCCAGTCGTGTTCTTATTCAAGTCCAGTAAGAAAGGTGAAAGCTTTCAACTTGTTACTGGTGGGGGCGACCAAGGTATGAAGAAAGGTGGGGACTTTAGGCATGGAGAGTCCAAGGGAAGGTCCATGGAGGAAGGAGATGTTGGGTCGCGACCAATAACTCCTAGTCTTGCCATTAATCAAAGTTGGTCAAGGAACTAACACTAGTTCCTTGTTTGTAAGAACCTATTGTCCCTTGAATAAAGCTTGATACTTTATTAACTGAATGTGTTGTGTGATGTGTTTCAGACCTGAGGATGTGAATAAAATTGCTAGATATGAATGTTTAGAATCTATCCCAGGATGCTTAGATGAGACTCGTTTAAATGATTGAGTGCTTAAAATGCTTACTCCAGTTCTAAGTGTTGCTTCACATGATATTGGATAGAATGTTCTAAATCTGCTTGCATACATGAATAGAAAATGATTAAAGTAAAGCATTTGGGTCTGGTATTTGGAAATGATAATGATGTTTTTTTCTCTGTTCTAAATGAATGTCTTGCTAGGATGATAGATAGTTGTTCTAATCCGGATTGCATTCATGAATAGAATATGTTAAGACTGTTGCATTCTTTTGTCATGGTTACTGCCTTAAGGTTGAGAAATCTAGACTTAAGTCTAAGGGTCTTTTAAGGCAGGAAATGGTTGCCTATGTGCTTTGTGATAGCATTTAGGTAAGCTTGCTTTACATCTTAATGACAATGAGATTTTGTCTAAGTGCAAAGCTTCTGACATTGGTGATCAAACTTGATGATTAGTCAAGGATTGATCCCAATGCAAGTGTGTCTTATCTTGTCTGGAGTTCGAGTGTTGGTTCAGGTTCACAAGGAGTGTCACTTGTTCAACATCAATCCAGAACAAAGAGGAAGGCAATGCTCATTGCTAAAGCAGTGGAGAGTTGTTGGTGCTTGTGAATGAAGCCAATATACTTAAGCGCAGCTGTTGGAAGTGATGTGCTCCTGGTTCAATGAAAATTTACAAGGCAAGGTCATAACTGAAGTTTGAGAAGGCCGGTGACCTGAGGGTACTTGAAGCTGAAGACATGAAGGTAGATCAGTGATTTAAGCGCAGCTGTTGGGGTGGTGTGCTCCTGGTTTGGATGCTCATTGATGCTCACTTTCAAGCTTGAACCTAGACTCAATTCAAGATTGAGGTGGGGCCTTGAGTGAGCTACCTGATGATCTAAGTTCAAGACCTGGTGCCTCCTCACCATTGCACCAAGAAGAGAAGATGAAGCCATCCGGGTTTAGACGTTGGCAAGTCTAGATAAGAGAGTGGTCAGAGCAATCTTGGCTGTGTGAAGAAGAAGGTTACTCTATCAATGTGGCTTCCAATGTGAGGTGGTTGAAGAGAAGACTGAGGGATCTACCAGCATTCCATTCAAGGTGGCGTGTTCAAGAAGAGAGTGTGCAGCGGTGTGTTGATCAAGATCATGAAGCTGTCCATCCAAGCTTGGGTCTTCATAAAAACTAAGTCCCACTCTTGAGGGGGAGAATTGAGAAGCTTCAATGATCTGTGAAGAGAAGATCCTTGGTGGTTATTCAAGAATAAGAAGCAACCAAGGCTGAGTATGAAGATGGATTAGTGTCTGGTAATTCGAGCACTTAAACCCAACAGAAGGTTGGGTGAAAGGGGTAGAGACCAAGATCAGTGTGATATGAGCTAAATGAGCTCAAGAAGACTTAGTTTTGTGCAAGGAAAGTCGGATGAGACTTGCACCCCAGTGAGGCCATGTTCCAGGGTCATTGTGTCCACCACAATGATCCAGAGACACAAAGACCCATTGGTCAATCCCTAGGCGTTGAGGACTTTACTCTTTTTCCCTCGTCGAGGTTTTATCCCAAAAGGGTTTTCCTTGGTGAGGTTTTTAATAAGGAGGCTCTGCAAGGTTCCAAGCTTGACTTAGAATCACTAGAGTCAAGTTTGAGGGGAAGTGTTAACTTGAAGAGATTACAATAAACAAGTATGAACTTGTAGAGATGAGATGGAGTGAAAGAAGATAGAGTGGGGTGAAGAGTTTTTGTGCGAGGAGTGTTGAGAAGGTTGTGGGAAGCTGATAAGTGTACAAGAGGCTGTGAAACATCAAGGAGAAGTCTAAGGAAGACCTTGGGAAAGTGAGGTGTACGGATGGCCGTACGGCCGTACGGACTGTACGGCCCAACCTCGACCCAAAAACATCAATACTCGACCATTTGAGTCTAAAAGATGGTTTTGAGTCTTGGGAAAGTTAGGGCACAACATGGGACCCTAAGATGACCCAAACGTGTTTACCAAGGAAGCTTCAAGACTTGTGAGTCAAGGAAGGTTTAGGCAAGGCAAAGACTTGCCATCCAAGGGAAGGCTTGGGCAAGTGAAAGATGCTGAGGAATATGCCACTTACCAAAGGAAGATGAAGTTTCAAGGAAGGAGACAAGGCATATGACCGTTTATTGATAAGGTTCTTCCTTATCAAAGGAAGAGAGGAAGAAGCTTGTGGATAACCTTATCCACTTGCCCAAAAGCAAAGGAAGAGCAGTTTGGGAAAGCCTGTCCCAAGCATGTAGGCATTCTGAGCCAAGTATTTCAAATTAGGCGCCTCTCACCCTTCGACTTTACATGCTTGCATTCCTTTAGGTTTAGACTTGTATCCAACACTCATTTATCTATATAAAGACCCTCTTGGGCGATTGTAACTCTTAAGGGAGTAAGGGGGAAAACCCCTCTCCACTTTCATAAATAGAGCTTGTAGTGTTCTTGAATCAAATCCTTCTTAAGTATTCCCCTTTCTTAGTCTCCTTAATCTATCCAAGTCCCCTTTAGTCTCTGGTGCGGATTAAATTCATACAAGAAAACCAGAACCCATTCTCTTCTTCATTTTGAGTTCATCATCAGCCTTAAAGGCTTGTTCATCACACACAAACCAAACACTTTGAAAATCCAACACTTGCCATGCAACACAAGGAGCGAGGACCAATTGGCGGATGTATTCACCAAGGAAGCAAGACAAAAGGTTATTGAGTCTATTCATACCAGATTAGAACTCATTGACCTTACTCCAAGCAACTAATCCTCTCGTCATTAGATCTTTACTCTTTTTCCTTCATCAAAGGTTTTATCCCAAAAAGAGTTTTCCTTTGGTGAGGTTTTTAATGAGGAAGATCTCATGGCATTCCAAGCTTGACTTGTTCCACATGGTTAAGCTTGAGGGGGAGTGTTGATTTGATAAAATAAAGAAAAGGGATTGAAGTTACTTAGGCTGAGAAATGGGATCAAGAAATGGTTGGTGCAAAGTTAGGGTTAGGTGTACTGACAGTACGGATTGTACGTCCGACTGTACGGACCACTCGACCAACACTTATTTAGACTCGACCAAAACATATTTTGGTCTTGTACAAAAATAAAGCAGGCTGTACGCATGGCCTTTGGCCGTACAACTCTCCATCCGTAAAATCCTGGGATCAGCTTGGGTTGCAAGGAAGAAGGGAGCTGAGGTAAATGGATGAAAGTTGAAATGGGAAGTTAACTTGATGACCACTCGGTAAAGAAGAGAGGTTTGCGGATAAGTAGGGAGATAAGTATTGATCAAGACAGTCTGGCTCGAGCTGGAAAGGAAAAGGCATCTGGTCAAGATGCCAAAGGCATCAAGCAACCTCAGCCATGAATTCAAAGCAGGCGTGCCTTCCCCTTGCTACCTCCATGTTGACCCTCTTGTATCCATCCCCCTTGTGACAGTTTAAAGGTTACTCTCCCTACATATATTGTAATACTTCTCAAGTAACTCTCTCTCTCTCTCTCTCTCTATTGTTCATCATGGAGCTCAAGCATTCTGTTGAACAGAAAAGATAAAATGCTAGAGGAAGTGGAGAGAAACCAAGTTTGGGTCGTACGTACAAGTGTTTGTACAATGGCCGTACATGCCGTACAAGTGGACGACCCAAAGTTACCTTGGTCGAGTTTTACCTAAGTAAATGTTATTCGAGCAGTTCTTACATTTATCTTCTGATACACGGATAAGGATAGACCAAAGGGATAAGGAGCGTGTCTGGACAGGCTGGATCAAGGCTGGAAGAGCATCTGGTCAAGATGCCAAAGGTATCAACGTTGTGAAGCTTCCCGGCCACAAAAATTCAAATAAGCGTGCCTCGACCATTGACTCCACATGCTTGTTGAAAAATCTTATAACAACCTTATCTTGTATTCGTTGTACAGCTTTACTCTTCCTCTAGATATTTGTAACTATGGTTCATCAACAAGATATCGAAGAGTTTCAGTCTCTCTCTATAGTCTTTTCTCTCTAGTCCCTCTCAATGGTTCTTAGTCTTATCTCGTCGAGTCTCATCCTTTTTGTCAAAATCTCTTCCTTAGTCTCTCTTTTCTTTTACTTTAACACAGATTCTCTCAAGATTTCATGGTATCAGAGTCAGTTTCACTTGAATCTGGGTTCTTTTGATTTCATTTTTTCAAAGACTCAACCTTTTGATCCGTAAAGCACAAGACTCAACCTTTTTGATTCGTAAAGCTCAAGATGGAGAATATTAAGACTACTGTCATTCCGGTTTCTCTCAAAGGAGGAAACTACCTTCTCTGGTCTCATGTGGTGAAGACAGCCATGGGAAGTAAGGGTCTTTGGAACCATATCCTCGAGGATTAAGCTCCAAGACTCATTACTCATGAAGGCGACAGAGAAGTGATTGTTTGTGTTGAAGTGAAGTGGATCCAGGAGGACAATCTGGTGATGTCTATCCTCCAGACCTTGCTGGATCCGTCGATCTGGGAGGCCTACATTTACTGTGAGAAGGCTAAAGATCTGTGGGATACACTTCAGAAGGTGTATGGGAAAGTTTCGAGCTTTATGGTCGGAACTTGAAATGCTGAGGCCGAGTACCAAGAATCCGGATGAGCTGAATGAGAGACATGAGAAAACAAGGTCTTTGACTTTTGCTCATACTCAATGCTACCTATAACGACCTCATCAAGCACATCCTCAGATCCGAGAAGCTCCTTACTCTTGAAGAAGTATGCGTACAAATCCAGAAGGAACAAAGGTCTTTGGGGCTATTTGGAGGAAAGGGGGAGCTCACACTTGCCAACAAAGCCGAGGTGCCTTAAGCTAACGAGGTCCATAAGTATGAAGACCGAAAGTTCACTGGAAACTATGAAGATACGAGGTGTAATGGAAACTGTGATCATTGCAAGAGGCATGGTTATATGAAGAGCCAATGTTGGATACTCCATCCTCACCTCAAGCCGGCCAAGTTCATGAAGGAAAAGAAAGCACGAGCAAATGTCCCCTATGGGACGAGTGATCAACCTGGTGCTGGGAACCAGGGCAAATGAGACAGAAGGTCGTGAATGTTGTGAGACCAAGGCCCTGGTGGCTTAACAGCCTCGACCCAATGAGCATGAGTTTATCCGCCGTTCTGAGATGGATGCACTCATCAAAATTCTCAAGGATAATGGTAACACTCTTGGTAATGTCAAAGGGTATGCATGTAGGGTTCCTAGTATTGTTGAACAAATGGATAGTGCTCACACCCAATCTAGGATACTTGGTCAGTCTCATACTGCTCATAACATGTCTAAACCTTTGATAGTAGATTCAGGTGCATCTCATCATATGATTAGTGATAGTTGTCTTATTAGAGATATAGAACCGATTAATGGATATGTAATGATACCAAAAGTAGATAGGATACTAATAAGAGGTGTAGGCAATTTGAAATTGTTTAACAAAGAATCTAGACCCTTTTACATGCCGAGTTTACTTCAAACTTACTCTCTGTCAAGAAGTGTACCACGGATATGCATTAAAATTTTAGCTTTAGTCCTAATGATGTGAAGTTTCAGGATATTGATAGCCGCCGATTGATTGGGCAAGGAGTAACCAAAGGAGATCTTTATATGCTTGAAGAGCTTAGTTCTGTGCCTAATCATAGATGCTCGCTTACTTCTGTTTTGCTTCTGTTTTAAATAAGAATGCTTTGTGGCATGCTAGACTAGGACACTCTCATGTTAGAGTTTTAAACTTAATGGTTCCAGGTGTTGTGTTTGAGAATAATGATTGTGAAGCTTGTATTTTAGGCAAGCATTGTAAGTGATGAATACCTGGTCAAGGAAAAGCCCTTAGGATGCTTTTGAGGGTCGATATAGACAGATTTGGTGGTGATGGATCAGGTTACTAACACTGATAGATGATGATCTATTGATGAATGATAGAAGGGGAGTTGATGGTCTATGGTAGAGATGGACTTCAGTGGATGATCTGCGGAATGATCAAACACTTGCTGGGTGGTCTTAGTCCGTGAAAGGCAGCCCCACTAGTGAACAAGACCAAGGCTTAGGGAGATCACTCTCCTGGCCAAATTGATGTCCAGAAACTGAACAAAGGAATCACAAGCTTTTGTAGAAGTTTTGATAAAATGAAGTGATTGATTTATTCTCAAAGATTACATGGGTTTATAAAAAAGAAAGGGAATACAAAACACTCCTAAGAACTTGTAGAAAACGAGAATAACTTAATCTAAAAACTAGGCAAGAATATTAAGACCAAAGACCTTGTAGAAACGAGAAGTTGATTTTTTACTTGTCTTTGAAAAACACTTGGCATGCCCACAACCAAGACTGATTCTTTGTCTCCTTTTTTGATATTTTCTTGGTGAATTGGGTCAGAAGCAATCTGATAAAGTCCTTGGTCAAAAGTGGCATGAAACAAAGCCATAATGATTTTGTTATGAACTCTCCATGGGCTGCAACCTTCGTCTTGGGCCACTTGATCCAAAACAGATTAAAATAGGTTCTTGGACTTGAATTTCGTGGCTGGTCCATCAGTAATTTATATTGGATCCTTAACTTGGGTTTTGAACTTCTTCTGAGATGAGAAAAACAAGTCTGATCCATCTTTTTGTTGGGGCCAAAATTCACTTGTCCAGCTAGGTCCATGTCAGCTCCAGTGTCACTCCCATTCAGCTAAACTCGTCCTAGTGTAGAGTCACTCAGCTGGTTCAGCTCGTCCTGCTCCATGTTCAGCTCACTCAGCTCCTCCAGCTCCAAGGTAGTGTCAGTTAGCTCATTTAGCTCAAAC
Organism: Moricandia arvensis; assembly: GCA_905132765.1. Taxonomy (NCBI): domain Eukaryota; kingdom Viridiplantae; phylum Streptophyta; class Magnoliopsida; order Brassicales; family Brassicaceae; genus Moricandia; species Moricandia arvensis. Next base: position 17,734 of record CAJHQP010002362.1, on the reverse strand, counting down.
ACACTTACTTCAGCTGGTTTCAGCTTTTCTTCAGTTACATCAGCTGGTTTTAGCTCAATCACACTCAAATTCAGCTGGTTTAAGCTCGTCCACACTATGTATCAGCTCTTACTCAGTCTCACCAGCTGGGTTTAGCTCATTATGCTCGCCTTTCATCCATCCCGGCTTGTCTTTTGTTGGATATTCAGCTGGCTCAGCCATGGTTACATCATCCTCTCCTCCTTTAAAAATATTTATCCTCAAATATGTATCTCCTACATCAAAAAGGAAAGAGGTTAGCGAAGAGACAAAGGTTTAAGGAAAGAAATATGTAAGCAACAGTAAAGAAAAGTTTTGGACAGAAACTTCCTTGGAGTTTTGAAGCTATTTTCTCAAGTACTTCCATCTCCAAATCTCTAGCTGATAAGCATAGTGTTTTCTCTCGTTCCTTATACTCTTTTGAGTCTGATCCTGCTGTTCCTGGACACTCAAAACAAAGCCTAGATTTCCAGTGTCATATAAGCAAGACATGTTCTCAATCTGATCAATAACCAAGTGTTTCTTCCTGAGAACATGTTGCACTTGTTTCAGACCTTCAAAATGCACATCAAAGTAAGTATTGTGGACCAGAATGGTATCAAGGCACGAAATAATATAGAACAGCTTTAAAACATGCCTATCTTTCTCAAAATCAGAACACAAATGGTTAAGTTAAGACTGAAAATCACTTATCAAAAGCTCAACATGTTTTTCAAAGAATGTATTGTACACCAGAATATCATCAAAGCTCAAAACAAAACAATTCCCAAGCATTGATCTCAAAACATGCCAAGGTTTATCAGTTTCAGAACACAAGATACCAAGTTTCAAAACAGAATCGCAACTAAAATCGGTTTCAATTTTAAGTGATTTTAGTTTAGGGACACTCTTAACCATAAACTCTTTCCAGTCACATGTGGAAGAAAACAAATCACCAGTGGCTAGTTTATGCTTGGAAAAACTCAGAACAAAGCCATTTTCTTTGTAGACAAATGAATCAATCGAATTTCTAGAACAGAAAACAGTCTGTTTCTGAACATGCTCCAAAGACCTTTCAGAATGATCAAAGCTTTTGTTATGTTCTATAAACTGATCAAAACTGAAAACAAGACTAGGATTGATTTCATTAACAGACTGAAAACATTTTTGATCAGGGATTTTTTCTGGTTCTAACACCTCAAAAGAGTTTATCATGTTTTCAAAAACAAAGTTTGAAACACAAAATTTTATTTACCTTTTCTAGACCAAAAAGTTTTACATTACTGGAACTAACCATAACAAACATTTCAACCTTATAAAGATCCTTACAGTGCTTTGGAAAGTCCAAAGAGAATGACTTAGCATCTGTTTCAGCTTCAATGTTGTTTGGGTGCTCCAACTCTTCTTCTGGTGGTGAACTCTTTTGTTTTTCTTCTTCTGAGTTATCTTCTAAGACCTCAGACACTGAATCTAGGCTACTCGGTTGCACCGGTTCAAAACAAGTTAGTTCATCAGAAGAATTACTGATAAAAATTTCAGATTGAGGAGGGAAAAGAGAACAACCAAGTTCTGTCTCACATTCTTTCCTTACCTTAGTTGTTTCTGTTCCCATCTCTTGGATGATCTGCGCCTGCTTGCTGCAACTTATTGGCTCAGTAACCTTTGAGCAAGGTCCTGTGCTCTGTCTTTTGTCCTTCTCTTGTTCCTTGAATATCTTGTTACACATATCAGTGATGTTTTGAGGTCTACTCATCTGCTTAATAACTCTAAGCCGCAACTCCTGATCTTCACGACTATGAACAGGTTTTTCTTCTTCTTTGGACAGTTTAGATTGTCCCCTGCTCCTCCTAATAGGTGTGTCCAGCAGCCTCCCTGGTTGTGACCTTTCTTGGTCGGGATATGGGTTTCTTTAAGGACGTCTGGTAACACTGGATACATCCTGGATCCTCCTTTTGATCTTAGCTTCCTTCTGAACCTATGAAACATAGGAACATTGATCATCAGTTTTTCTTTTAGATCACAAAGTATCATCAAATTGTTTCATGATTTGAGACATCAATGCTTCCATCTGTAAATTATTCAACATGACAATTGGTGTCTCCTTTTTTTTACTGACATCTCCAGCCATAGTTTCCTGTTACAATCTCAACAAAAAAAAGTCAGTACACAAAAGGTAGTCGAAGCCTCACTGGTGTTTTTCTCAAGTGTTTAGTTTCACTCAGTATTTTTCTATGATTCAAGGAGTTCAGTAACCAAACAAACAACTTAAGCAAGCAATAAATCAACCCAAAACCCCAAAGAAATAGATAGACAGTTTTAAGAGATTCTTTTCTAGGTTGATTTGACCAAATCCTGATCGGTTTTATACTCGATCAAAAATTTTTTTTTTCTTTTGTTTCTGGACTGGCTTTCTTTTCAGTCTCTTTTTCTTAGGATCAGATTTCTCGTCAATCTCTTTCTTTTTTTCTGGATTGGTTCAACCTACCTACAGCAGATAGATAGAGAAGAACAAAAAAAAAGAGATTGCAAAGAAGAGATGAAAATAGGTTCCCAATAATAGAGAAGGTAAATCGACACAAACTCCTTGGCGATCAGATGCCCTCAAGCTGCTCTGACACCACATGATGAGTCCCTGGTCACGGAAAATCCCTTAGGATTCACTTAAGGGTCGATATAGAAAGATTTGGTGGTGATGGATCAGGTTACTAACACTGATAGATGATGATCGATTGATGAATGATAAAAGGGGAGTTGATGGTCGATGGTAGAGATGGACTTCAGTGGATGATCTGTGGAATTATCAGAAACTTGCTGGGTGTTCTTAGTCCGTGAGAGGCAGCCCCACTAGTGAACAAGACCAAGGCTTAGGGAGATCACTCTCCTGGCCAAATCGATGTCCAGAAACTGAACAAAGGAATCACAAGCTTTTATAGAAGTTTTGATAATAATAAGTGATTGATTTATTCTCAAAGATTACATCGGTTTATGAAGAAGAAAGGGAATACAAAACACTCCTACGAACTTGTAGAAAACGAGAATAACTTAATCTAAAAACTGAGGCATATATAAGGCAGAGGATTCTCTATCAAACAACCTAGAGTTCCCTATCCCTTCTATCTTAACCTTCTCTCCACTGTGTTTATCTGAGTAAATAAAGAAGAGGGGTTGAAGTGATTAAGTCTTAGATATGTGATCAAGTAAAGGGTTGTGCAAGTTTTGGGTAAAGTGTATTGATTGTACGGACTGTACAGATTGTACGACCGACTGAACGGACCACTAGACCAAAACCTTTTTAGACTCGACCAAAATGTATTTTGGTCTTGTGCAAAAATTGGGAAAAATTGTACGGATGGCCTTTGGCCGTACAACTCTCAATCCATACAAGACAAGAGTGAAGCTTGGGTTGCAAGGAGGAAGGGAAGCTAAGGTAAACAAGTGCAAGGTAAAAGGAGAAGTTAACTTGATGGTTACCCGGTAAAAAAAGTAGCTCGCGGATAAGGAAGAAGATAAGGCTTGATCAAGACAGCCTGGCTCTAGCTGGAAAGGAGAAGGCATCTGGTCAAGATGTCAAAGGCATCAAGCAACCTCAGCCATGCATTCAAAACCAGGTGCGCTCTCTCCTTGGTTCATCCACGTTTACCCCTTAATCACCATCCCTCTTGTGACCGTTTACGGATAGGTTTAAGCATTAAGCTTCCACGTTCTATATATTGTAACTCATTCTCAGATTAATAAACAAGAAAACATTTCGAGTCACTCTCTATCTCTCTCTCTCCCTCTCTCTCTTGTTAATCATGAACATCAAGTATTTTCTCATCTAAATCTCTGATTATCTTCACTCTTTCTCTCGGATTCTTCTCCATTACTCGTCTTCTCTTAAAATTTCATGGTATCAGAGACACGTTGCTCATATCCTGGTGTTTGAATCCGTTAATCTTCATCTCGTTTTCAAGTTTCAAGCTTTCTGGGTTTCTAACTCTTGTTTGAGAAATGGAAGGAAACAAAGTGATGATGACAGTCCTGGTTACTCTTAAAGGTGGTGGAAACTTCCTATTGTGGTCTCGTTTGGTGAAGACCGCGGTTGGGAGCAAGGGTTTGTGGAGTCACATCTCAGATGGAGCTCCAAAACTAGTTGCTTATGAAGGAGAAGGCGCAGGAGAGCTAGCTATTGCTGATCAACAAAAATGGATCCAATATGACATGATGGTTCTAACCATGATCCAAAGGGTCTCTTGACTCATCCATCCATGAAGCCTATAGCTGCTGTGAGATGCCAAAAGATCTGCGGGAGACTCTCCAAAAGATCTATGGAAACACTTCCAATCTGAGCTGGGTGTTTGAGCTCAAGAGGGCTATCAATACACTTGCGCAAGAAGAGGTGGATTTTACCAAACATTTGGGAAAGTTCAGGGCTTTGTGGTCCGAGCTAGAAATGCTTAGGCCAAACACAACAGATCAAGGCACCCTCATGGAGAGGCGTGAGCAAGATCAGGTATTTGGATTGCTGTTGACTCAAAATCCAGCCATCAACGACTTGATCAAACACATACTGAGGTCCTCAAAGTTTCCAACTTTGGAGGAAGTATGTCCTCAAATCCAGAAGGAGGAAGGGTCGCTGGGATTGTTTGGTGGTAAGGGGGAACTATCTCTAGCTAACAAGGTAGAGGCTGTCCAAGCTAACAAAGCTATGTATAGACCTGATGAAAGGGAGGTGGTGAAGATAGGAGGTTTGGAGGAAACTGTGACCACTGCAAGAAGCCGGGTCATAAGAGGAGTCAATGCCGGATACTCCAACCCCATCTCAAGCCTGTGAAGTTTATGAAGGATAGAGATGCAAGAGCCCACCTTTCAGCAGAAACAAGTGAAGCATGTCCATCTGGAGCTGGTTCAATCATGCATGAAGGGGAAGGAAAGGCCTTGGCATCTCAACACACATCCTTGAAGAGCATGGAGAATGAGCTGATCAAGAGGTCAGACATTGATGCTCTCATCAAAGCTCTCAAGGAGAATGGTAATGTATCTGGTAACCCTATAGGGTACTGCATGCGGCATATAACTTATCTAGTATCCCTGATAATTTGAAGAATTGAAATGAATCATATACTGCTGCATATCAATTGTTTAAGAACATTGGTCATTTAGAATATAAGGTTGAGTCGCCTAGCTCCTATACTGCTCATAACATAGGTAAACCACTAATAGTTGATTCATGAGCTTCTCAACATATGATTAGTGGTGATAGTCTTATAAATGACATAAAACCTGCTCATGGTCATGTAATGATTGTTAATGGTGATAGAGTAGCAATAAGAGGAATAGGCAAGTTGAAACTGTTTGACAAGGAGTCTAAAGTCTTTTATATGCCTAAATTCACATCTAATCTTTTGTCTGTTAAAAAATGCACTACTGATTTACATTGCAATGTTATATTCAGTCCTAATGATATGAAGTTTCATGATATTGAGATCCATAAGTTGATCGGAAAGGGAGTAAGAAAAGGAGACCTTTACAAGCTTGAAGACACTGCTCCTATTTCTAGTTCAATTTACTCGTTTAGTTCCACTTCTGTTTTGAATAATGATGCATTATGGCATGCTAGATTAGGCCACCCTCATGTTAAAGCTTTGAGTTTAATTTTACCAGGTGTCATGTATAAGAATATTGAGTGTGAAGCATGTATCTTGGGTAAGCAGTGTAAGACAGTCTTTCAGAAATCAACTACTTTATAAAAGAAGTGTTTTGATCTTGTGCATTCAGATGTGTGGACAGCTCCTTGTTTATCTAGGGAAAACTATAAGTATTTTATAACATTCGTTGATGAAAAATCGAATACACCTGGATAACTCTAATTCAAACTAAGGATTGGGTGCTTGATACATTTAGAAATTTTCAGGCTTATGTCACTAACCATTATAATGCCAAGATAAAGATTTTCTACAAGCATTCATGGTGTGGGCTGATAGCCTAGATAGTTTCATTGAGCAGAATCTAGTAAGCACATGGGAAAGCCTATCCATTGCTATTAACTTGCTGAGAGGTGAGGCTGAATAATGGTGGAGGGTAGATGAAGAAGCATGCTGTTTTGATAAAGAACCACTTTACACTTGGGATGAGCTTAAAATCGTCATGACTTTTATGTACATGCCAGGTTTCCAATGGAAGGAGGAAGAACCAGTTTTTGACTTTCTATTGGAGGATATTGTGAAAACTAAAGAAGAATCTGAGTTTATGAGAGTAATAGAGACTTTGAGAGAGATTAGAAGAAATTTGGAGACTAAAGATCGAGACTTTACTAAGAACCCATTTATGGAAATGAAGAACACTAGAGAGAAAGAAGACACTCGAATACTTTGCTTGATTATTGTCTGTGAATGAGTTACAATATATAGAGAAGGAAACTTAGGTCTAATCCTATCCGTAACGGTCAATAAAGGAAAGAAGATTAGGAGGTAAACGTGAATACACCAAGAGGAGAGCGCGCCTAGTATTTGAATACTTGGCTGAGGTTGCTTGATGGCTTTGGCATCTTGACTAGATGCCTTCTCCTTTCCAGCACGAGCCAGGCTGTCAAGGAAGAGCGTACCTTATACATAAGGTTCGCTTATCTTCTGTGCTAAGTAGAAAGTAATCGGATCAAGTTAACTCCTCCGGGTAAACTGGTTTTACCTTTGGCCGACCCAAAGGTGTACGGCCTTGTCCGAACACTTGTACAGCCTTGTACGGACACCCTCATTTCTTCTTCCCTTGTTTTGACAAGCCTTCTCTAATCTTTGTATCCTCATTTTTATTTGGTTCATCACTCCCCCTCAAGCTTGACCAAGGGGATCGGTCAAGCTTGGATACCATGAGATCTTCCTCATTAAAAACCTTGCCAAAGAAAACCCCCATAGGGATAAAACCTTAGCAAGGAAAAGAGTAAAGACCTCATGACAAATGGGACTAGTTACGCCTAGTAAGATCAATGAGTCCCAACCGATGATAGATGGACTCAAGTGTCTTATGTCTTGGAGCCTTAGTGAACACATCGGCCTACTGATCTTCACTCCGAGTATAACAAGGTAGGATCACTCCTTGGACTATCATCTGTCTCACCTTATGGCAGTCAACCTCAATGTTCTTGGTTCTTTCATGGAAAACTAGGTTTGAGGCAATGTGGATTGCTGCTTGGTTGTCACAATGCATGGTCATGGGCGTGGACTGATCTATCTCCAACTGCTTCAATATACCCTTGACCCAAACTAGCTCATTAGTCAGCTTCAACATGGCCCTATACTCACCTTCAGCACTTGAGCAAGACACCTCCTTCTGCTTCTTGCTCTTCCAAGTGACTAGATTTCCACCAATGAAAGTGCAATAGCATGTGGTGGACTTCCTATCTCCTCGATCCCCGGCCCAATTCGTATCACAGTAACCCACTACCTCAGTGCTCTTGTTACACCCTATCCACACTCCTTGTTCTAGTGAACCATTTAGATACATTAGGATCCGGTTCACCATGATCCAATGATGCTCCTTTGGTCCTTGCATATGTTGACTCACCTGATTCACAACAAAACATATATCAGGACGTGTACTGGTTAGGTAGATTAACTTACCTACAAGCTTTCTGTAAAGCTTGGCATCTTCAAATGGTTGGCTATATTCAATCTTCCCCTTACGTGGAACCTTATATCCATCTTCTATTGGTGTCTTCACTGTCTTTCCTCCAAGCTTACCTGCATCTTTCAGACGATCAAGTGTATATTTCCTTTGGGAAAGAAATAAACCTTCCTTGGATCTACAAATCTCAATTCCAAGGAAGTATTTCATTTCACCCAAGTCTTTAATCTTAAAAATAGACTTTAAGAAGTCCTTGGTCAATTGAATTCCAACCTTGTCACTTCCTATGATGATGATATCATCAACATACACAAGAAGGACTACAATACCTGATTGAGCGATTAAGGTGAAGAGGATGTGGTCGAGTTCTGACTTCTTGAAGCTTTTCCCATTCAGAGTTGTACTCAGCTTGGTGTACCATGCTCTAGGTGAGTGTTTGAGACCATAGAATTCATCTTCAAGTTCTCCTTGCAAGAAGGAATTCTTCACATCCATTTGCCAAAGATCCCATTCTAGGTTCACAGCCACATATAACACTATTCTGTTTGTATGGAGTTTGGCGACTGTTGCAAATGTATCTATGTAGTCCTCTCCATAGGTTTGGGTAAACCCTCTTGCCACTAGTCTTGTCTTCCTCCATTCAATCTTTCCATTTGCAAGATACTTGATAGTAAATATCCATCTCTTGGATACAGCCTTTTTCCCCTTTGGCAGTTTACTCCCATACCAAGTATCATTCTTGATCTTTGCATCTGCTTCATCACCAACTGATTCCCTCCATTCTTTGTCTTGCATGGCTTCTTCATAGGATATTGGTAACTGACTCCCATCCAGGCTAATCATGAATGCACAATGTTCTTCAGGGTAATGCACCAATGAGCAGAACCAACACCTGGAACCCTTAAGTTTAAAGCTCTAACATTAGGAGGTCCTAGTCTAGCATGCCACAAAGCATTCTTATTTAAAGCAGAAGCAGAAACAGAAGTAAAAGAACAACTATGATTAGGCAAAGATGTAAGCTCTTCAAGTAAGTAAAGGTCTCCTTTTGTGACTCATTGCCCAATCAAACGACTGCTCTCAATATCCTGAAACTTCACATCATTAGGACTGAAGATAACATTGCATTGTAAATCATTAGTGCACTTCTTAACAGATTACATGTTTGATATAAACTCAGGCATATAGAAACCTCTAGATTCCTTATCAAACACTTTTAACTTGCTTATACCCCTTTTTGGAATCCTATCACCATAAGAAATCATAACATGTCCATGCGCAGGTTCTATGTCTTTAATCAGACTAGTATTACTAACCATGTGATGTGATGCACCTAAATCAACTATCAATGGTCTAGACATGCTACAAGCACTATGTGATAGACCAGCAATCCTAGAGTGAGTGTATGCATCAGTTTGATCATGAAAAATAGCAACCTTAGATGCACCAAATTATTACCCCCAGAGGTTACCAAAGATGTTATCATTGTCTTTGAGCATCTTGAAGAGAGCATCCCTTTCTGATTGGCGGATGAACTCATTCTCATTTGGACGACTGGTTTGTTAAGCAGTGTAAGTCATCAATGCATTGTTCTCACCACCTTCACGTCCTTCAGTCTCTTGTGCTTGATTAACCAGATCAACTCATCCCATGCTGATCACTTCCTCCACAGCTCACATTCGCCTTTGCATCCCTCTCCCTCATGAAATTGGTTGGTGTGAGATGTGGGTGAAGGATCCAGCATTGATGCTTCTTGTGACCTTGTCTCTTGCAATGATCACAGTTCCCATTGAACTTCCTATCTTCATACTTGTTCACCTTGTTGGTTGTGATACCAAGCCCTTGGTGATTGTTTCAACCCATTGATAGCTTTCTTCAGTGTAAGAACATTTCCAGGTTTGACAAGGTGTTCTAGGCCAGGAGGTGGTCTCATGTAGACTTCATCTTCCAGCTCTCCTTGTAGGAAAGCATTCTTCACATCCATCTGCCATAGATCCCACTCCAAGTTGACTGCTAAAGAGAGGATGATCCTTATGGTGTGTAGTTTGGCCACAGGTGCAAAAGTATCAAGGTAGTCTTCCCCATATGTCTGAGTAAACCCCCTTGCTACTAGTCTTGTCTTACGCCTCTCTATTGTTCCATAAGCATTGTACTTGATGGTGAAGATCCAACGGCTTGTCACTACTTTCTTGCCTTTAGGAAGCTCAGCTTCATACCAAGTATCGTTCACTGTCATTGCATTGGTTTCATTTCCAACTGAATCTCTCCACTCCTTGTGCTCCATAGCTTCTTCATATGTCCTTGGGATGTACTCCTGATCCAATTCACCAATGAACACTACATGTTCTTGTGGATACTGAGCCAAAGAACACATTGCTTGTATAGGATGAGCTACTGCTTGTGAGTTGAAGTAAACTCGTGTGTTGATCCAATTGGAAGGAGGATTTCGGATTCTGGTACTCCTTCTCAATGGTTGTGTCTCAACATTTCCACCCACAGCTGGTGCTTCCTCATCATCCTTAGACTGATACTCATTCACCACTTGTGAGAATAAATAGAAAATAATGATAATATGGTGAGAATGAAGTGTTTAGATGAGTGTATTCAGATAATGAAGAGTTTGGGTGAAGAGAATCAGTTTTGGCTAACAGACTGTTTTGTGAGTGAGATTGAGAGATTATGAGAGTTTGGAGAGTATGAGGCTGTGTGGACCAGAGAGAAGAGTCTTTGAGAGTGTGTTAACCAGAGAATAAGTGAAGGAGTTGGTTCATTTCTCCTTAGAGATTTCGTGGGTTACATGTGGGGGTTTTATAGCCAAGATACAAACAACTCACAAGACTACAAGCACATTAAACTAACAATATAAGAGGTAAACTAAACTAATAATATTGTATGGAAAGATGATTCAGAACTGGCTGGACAGACAGGTGTAGAGCAGGCTGTTGTAGACAGACTGGCATGTCCAGAGGAGGTGAAAGGGAGAGGAAGAGAGGCACAGCCTTCCTTGGTGTGTCGTCTGGGCTTGGGTATTGGAGAATTAGGTCATCACTTTAGGGCTTCGTGACTGAGCTTGGCAAGTCTCTCGCCTATTCTAACTCTTTGCCTCCTTGCCTCCTCTCTTCGTCTCTACAACGGTTTCGAAACCGATCTCTTCACCACGTTCCGATCATCACGTTTACGATCAATCAAACATTCTCTATGCCATTAATGGCCTCTGTTCGTCTTCCTTACCATATATTTTGCTATAAAAATCCTTCCCCTTTACCCTTATCTATTATATTCCGTCAATCTTCCGCTAGAGATATCCATGGACCCGAAAGCCATTTCTGCAGATTCCAGCGACTGCATATCGAAGAAGAGGAACGAACGCGCCTCCACGGTCAATCGGAAGACCATATCGAAGGCCGATGGTTCATCCACCCAGCCGGAGTCGAAATGACAGTGTACCTGTCAAGACTCTGTCTCCTCCGTGGTTTCAACCAAGCCTCACGGAAAGGCTGCTGTTTCCGATGATCTCGGTGCCGACTTCCTCTTCTTTGCCAACGTCACACCCTGAGGCATCTCGGCTTGATTAGCTAAGGTAAGCTCCCCCTTTCCTCCAAACATTCCTAATGACCCTTGTTCCTTCTGGATCTGTGCGAAGACTTCTTCCAAGGTGGGTAACTGCTCAGCTCGCAAGATGTGCTTCACCAAGTCATTGTAGGTTGAGTTAAGGGTGAGCAACAAGCCAAAGAATTTATTTTGCTCACGCCTTTCATTGAGCTCATCTAGATCAATTGTAATCGGCCTCAGTATCTCAAGCTTCTACCACAAAGCTCTAAACTTTCCAAGGTGCTTTGTGAACTCCATATCTTCTTTTGTTAGACTGTTGATATCTCGCTTGATCTCAAACACCCGAGTAAGGTTTGAGATGTTCCCATACACCTTATGGAGTGCATCCCACAAGTCCTTTGCCTTCTCGTAGTAGCTGTATGCCTCTAAGATCGACGGATCTAGAGAGCTTTGAAGAATAGACATCACCAAGTTGTCTATCTGGATTCACTTTACTTCATCACACACGACAATCTCCTTGTCGCCTTCATGAGTAATGAGTTTTGGAGCTTCATCCTCCAGGATGTGGTTCCATAAACCCTTACTCCCCACTGCTGTCTTCACTACAAGAGACCATATGAGGTAGTTTACTCCTTTGAGAGTCACTGGAATCACCGTAGTCTTTGTTCCCTCCATCTTGAATCTTCACAGATGAAAAAAGTGTTCTTGAGTAAGACATAAAATCAAAAACCAGATTCAAGTGAACCTGGCTTTGATACCATGAAAACTAAAGAAGAATCTGAATTTATGAAAGTAATAGAGACTTTAAAAGATGTTAGAAAATATTTGGAGACTAAAGATTGAAACTTTACTAAGAACCCATTTCTGAAAATGACGAACACTAGAGAAAAAGAAGAGACTCGAATACTTTGCTTGATTATTAATCTGTGAATGAATTAAAGTATATAGAGAAGGAAGCTTAAGTCTAATCCTATCAGTAAACGGTCAATTAAGGAAAGAAGATTAGGAGGTAAACGTGGATACACCAAGAGGAGAGCGCGGCTAGTATTTGAATACTTGGCTGAGGTTGTTTGATGCCTTTGGCATCTTGAGCAGATGCCTTCTCCTCTCCAGCACGAGCAAGGCTGTCAAGGAAGAGCTTACCGTATCCATAAGGTTCACTTATCTTCTGTGCTGAGTAGAAAAGTAATCGGATCAAGTTACCTCCTCCGGGTAAACTGGTTTTACCTTTGGTCGACCTTTTCACCTTTTGTTCGACGCAAAGGTGTACAGCCTTGTATGGACACTTGTACGGCCTTGTAAAGACACCCTCATTTCTTATACCCTTGATTTCATAAGCTTTCTCTAATCGTTGTATTTTCATTTCTTATTTGGCTCAACATATTGAACAAGCATTGTTCATGATTTCAACTGAGCAAGAAGTAGAAACACAAGAGCTGTCTTTACACGTGCCTGATCAAACAAAACAAGAAGAAAATTTGCTTGGAGAGTCAACTACAATTCCTGAACTGGCGCCTTCTTTGATTGATAAAGGTGAAAGATTTCGGTCATTATCTTGTGGTTTACTGGCCTGGTTTACTTTAGACTTCCAGTCCAACTTAGTGGAGCATCTAAGAATTGCTAAGGGCTTGCAGCAAGTCGTTTTTGAACCAGGAGGAAGCTTGAGTGTTAGTAGAAGGAGCAACAACAATCTGGCTAAGAAAAAAGTTTCATACAAGCTTTATCTGCAAGATTTCTTCACTACGGAAGAACAAGATTTGAGGTCAAATCTTATTTAAGGGAGAGAGGATGGTATGATCCTAAGTAGCGATAAGAGAAGAGAGTCAGGAGGTAACACGTTCTTGATCAGATCCATAATTGATCAGAACCAGCTAAGAGGAGTAAGGCAATAATGTGTTGTGGTTAAGGAGAAGCCGAAGTTTGAGAGTAAATATGGAGACCAATGTACTCACCCACCATGCAACATAGAGTATGATGGACGTACTATGATGAGTAGGGTTCATGGTGATCAGAGAGACCTCAAAGGCATTCTCCTAAGCAGCCATAAGGGACTAGTTCGGCCACCAGATCAATCTGCAAGGTTCCTGTATGTTTTGGGGATCTGATTATCCTATCCTATTAAGGAAAGCATAGAATACAAGCTGAGATAGCCATGATTTTCAGTGTTTATGGAATAGATGGAGAGAAGCTCCTTCAGAAGAAGCTGGATATGAGTTAAATAAAGTGGAAAAGACAGCTTGCTCTAAGTCATATTTGCAATAAGATGCACCAAAGGCACGTGAGAGGCTTGCAACACTTTGTATTCAAGCCAGGAGAAGAGGTGTGTATGAAAAAACCGGAACCAAAGCGTGATAGAAAGAGCAAGGAGTTTGGAGTTGATTAAGCAAGGTTCTAGAAGTTTGCCGAGGAATGGAAAAGGATTGCAATGAGGGGTATTTGATCCAAGAGATGATCATGGTTCTATCCTCTTACAAGACTTGGATTTCAGGACAAATCCTTCTAAAGGGAAAAAGTATGGTGTGATCCTGAGCAGGCTCAAACTCAAGGCATGGGATCCAATGTATTGGCTAGCTAATCTACTGATCAAAGCTTGGCTGAATGGGCAGTTTTAGTGTCTCATTGGAATGATCTATGAAGTATTAGACAGAGAGAAAGATAAAAGACTTGATGCGGCCTCTGGTAGTCATGGGATGATCATGAATCAGTGTGGACATGTCAAGATGGACGAAGCAACAGCACATGGAGGATCCAAATTTCATCAGGAGACACTCCAATACTCAGTTAAAAACGTGGGCCATCATGAAGAAGGAGGAGAAGGCCAAGAAGAACCAGCTTGTTGGTTTATTTCCTTTATTTGTAATTTCAGTTTTCATAAACCAAGTCTAATAGGTTTAGGAGTAGTAAACCAATCTTAAATTGAAAAAGGATGTTCTAAACCAAAATGGTTAAGGATTGGGGATTTAGTTTAGGCATAAGAAGCCTCTTTCACGTTCTTGCATTGATTCAATCGATATTTTTAATAAAACTGCCATTTGGTGCAAAATCAGATTGTTCAGTAGACTTGTCTCCTTTGTTCACATTTTGGACGTGTTATACATCACACTAAGGAAGAATTCAACTTCTGTGATCCATCTCAGGCACTACCCAGGTTATCCTGCGTTTGAGAGTAGCAAAACAGCTTCTGAACAATATATAGCTCTTTAGGAAATCCATTATCATCATCTATCATACTCCCATGCCCCCTTCAAGTGATCCAGGGAGAGACAGCCATTCCAGGGCCGTAACACCGTGGGAAGTAAAGGTTTATGGAATCACATCCTCGAGGATTAAGCTCCGAAGCTCATTACTCATGAAGGCGGCGAAGAAGTGGTAGTTGGTGATGAAGTGAAGTGGATCCAGAAGGACAATCTAGTGATGTCTATCCTCCATGGCTCATTGGATCCGTCAATATTGGAGGCCTGCAGATACTGTGAGAAGGCCAAAGATCTGTGGGATACACTTCAGAAGGTGTATAGAAACATCTCAAACCTCACACGAGTGTTTGAGATCAAGAGAGCTATCAACAACTTAGCTCAAGAAGACATGGAGTTTACCAAACATTTGGGAAAGTTTCGAGCTTTATGGTCGGAACTTGAGATGTTGAGGCCAAGTACCACATATCTGGATTAGCTGAATGAGAGGCGTCAGCAAGACAAGGTCTTTGGTCTCTTTCTCACAGTCAAGGCTACCTACAACGACCTCATCAAGCACATCCTGAGATCTGAGAAGCTCCCTACTCTTGAAGAGGTATGCACACAAATCCAAAAGGAACAACGGTCCTTGGGACTCTTTGGAGGAAAGGGGGAGCTCACACTTGCCAACCAAGCCGAGGTGCCTCAAGCTAACAAAGCCCACAAGTATGAAGACCGGAGGTTCGCTGGAAACTATGAAGCTAGGAGGTTCAATGGAAACTGTGACCATTGCAAGCGACATGGTCATAAGAAGAATCAGTGCTGGATACTCCACCCTCACCTCAAGCCGGCCAAGTTCATGAAGGAAAGGGAAGGACGATAAAATGTTACCTATGGTACGAGTGATCAACCTTGTGCTGGGACTTCAACCTGGGCAAATGAGACAGCAGGTCGTGAAGGTGGTAAGAGCAAGGCCTTGGTGACCTACATTGCCCATCAGCCTTGACCAAATGAGCATTAGTTTATCCGCTGTTCTGTGATGGATGCACTCATCAAAATGCTCAAGGATAATGGTAACGCTCTTGGTAATGTCAAAGGGTATTCATTTGGTGCATATAGGGTTGCTAGTACTATTGAACAAACGGATAGTGCTTACACTTAATCTAGGATGCTTGGTCAATCTCATACTGCTCATAACATGTCTAAACCTTTGATAGTGGATTCCGGTGCATCTCATCATATGATTAGTGATACTAGTCTTATTAGAGATGTAGAACCTGCTAATGGACATGTTATGATAGCAAATGGAGATAGGATACCAATAAAAGGTGTAGACAAGTTGAAATTGTTTAACAAAGAATCTAGAGCCTTTTACATGCCTGAGTTTACTTCAAATTTACTTTCTGTCAAGAAGTGTACCACGGATATGCATTGCAATGTTATCTTTAGTCCTAATGATGTGAAGTTTCAGGATATTGAGAGCAGCCGGTTGATTGGGAAAGGGGCAATCAAAGGAGACCTTTATATGCTTGAAGAGCTTAGTTTTGTGCCTGATCATAGATGCTCGTTTACTTCTGTTTCTGCTTCTGTTTTAAATAAGAATGCTTTGTGGCATGCTAGACTATGACACCCTCATGTTAGAGCTTTAAACTTAATGGTTTCAAGTGTTGTGTTTGAAAATAATAGTTCTGAAGCTTGTATTTTTAGGCAAGCATTGTAAGACTGTTTCATAAATCCACACTTGAAAACTAAAGAGAAATCTGAATTTATACGAGTAATAGAGACTTTAAGAGAGACTAGAAGAGATTTGGAAGATTTTTGAGACTAAAGGTCGAGCCATTTCTAAGAAACCATTTCGGGATCTTCAAGAACAATAGAGAGAAAAGAAAGAGACTCGAATACTTGCTTAATTGATTAATGACTGAGGTTACAAATATATAGAAGAGGTTACGGCTAAGCTTAACGGATACAAGATAAGTTTCAACACAGAGCATGTGAAGTCAAGGTCTTTGGCGTGCCTAATTCGAAATACATGGACCAGAAGCTTCACACGCGTGATTCCTTTCACATCTTGCCTAGATGCTCTTGGCCAGCCTGTCCATATGTGGACTAACCTTATCCTCAAGGTTCAGTAGATCTAGATGGAAGGAAGAGTCGAGGAAGAGCTTATCCGTGGCAAGGTAACTTCTCTGGTTTTACCCAAATTAACTTTGGTCGACCTAAGAATTGTACGACCAAGTTGTACAGACATCACCATTTCACTTTCTCTTGTTTTCCTCAGTATTCTTAAACCTTCATCCATAGTTTATAACCTCATCTCTTATATGGTTCAACACCCCCCCCCCTCAATCTTGACCAAGGGAACCGGCCAAGTTTGGATCTCATGAGATCTTCCTCATTAAAATCCTTGCCAAAGAAAACCCTCCTTAGGGATAAAACCTTAGCAAGGAAAAGAGTAAAGACGTCATGACAAAGGGGACTAGTTGTGCCTAGTAATATCTATGAGTCCCAACATATGATGGATGGACTCAAGAGTCGTCTGCCTTGGAGCTTTAGTGAACACATCGGCCAACTAATCTTCACTCCGAGTGAAGCAAGGTAAGATCACTCCTTGGACTATCATCTTCCTCACCTTGTGGCAATCAACTTCAATGTGTTTGGTTCTTTCATGGAACACCGAGTTGGAGGCAATGTGGATTGCTGCTTGGTTGTCACAATGCATGGTCATTGGCATGGACGGATCTATCTCCAAGTGCTTCAATATACCCTTGTTCCAAACTAGCTCATTAGTCAGCTTCAACATGGCCCTATACTCAGCTTCAACACTTAAGCATGACAACACCTTCTGATTCTTGCTCTTCCAAGTGCCTAAGTTCCCAAAATGAAAGTGCAATAGCCTGTGGTCGACATCCTATCTGCTCGATCTCCAGCCCAATCAGCATCACAGTATCCCACTACTTCAGTGCTCTTGTTACATCCCATCCACACTACTTATTCTGGTGAACCAGTCATATACATCAGGATCCAGCTAACCATGTTCCAATGGTGCTCCTTTGGTCCTTGCATGTGTTGACTCACCTGGTTCACATCAAAACATATATCAAGACTTTTAATTGTTAAGTAGATTAACTTACCAACAAGCTTTCTGTAAAGCTTGGCATCTTCAAATGGTTGGCTATCTTCAATCTACCCCTCACGTGGAACCTTATATCCATCTTCTAGAGGTGTCTTCACTGTCTTTCCTCCAAGCTTACCTGCATCTTTCAAACGATCAAGTGTATATTTCCTTTGGGAAAGAAACAAACATTCCTTGGATCTACATATCTCAATTCCAAAGAAGTATTTCATTTCACCCAAGTCTTTAATCTCAAAAACAGACTTTAAGAAGTCCTTGGTCGATTGAATTCCAACCTTATGTT